>QRFJ01007655.1:0-63215 GCA_006176705.1 Cocos nucifera
CAATTCTGGCTTCTAGGGCACATATATCTAACAATCTTCCCACTTGTCCTAAAGCCAATTGGCTACAAGTCTAAGTCCCATCTTCTCAAGGTGGGCTTCGATCTTCTGCTGGCCCAACGGCTTTGTAAGTGGGTCTGCCACATTATCTGTGGAGTTCGACTCTCTTGACCTCGACGTAATCCTTCTCGAGGTAATCGCGGATGAGGTGGTATCGCCGCTCAATGTGCTTGGATTTCTGGTGAGACCTCGGCTCCTTAGCAAGGGCTATGGCGCCATTGTTTGTCGCAGTATAGAGGAATGGCATCTGATGGCATTACTCCTGATTTCTACAGCAAACTTCTTGTACCAGAATGCTTCCTTCGTAGCCTTCTGATGCAGCGATATATTCTGCTTCCATGGTGGAATCTGCTATCACGGTTTGCTTGGAACTCTTCCAGCTGACAGCACCACCATTGCACACAAACAGACTCCAGATGTCGACTTTCGATCATCTACATCGGACATGAAATCCGAGTCTGTGTATCCCTGGACTTGGAGTTCTCCATTACCAAAAGACCAACATCATATCCTTAGTTCTTCTCAAGTACTTAAGGATACATTTCACAGAAGTCCAGTGTTCTTCACCTGGATTTGACTGATATCTGCTTGTGACACTCACAGCATGGGCTATATCAGGTCGTGTACATAGCATGGCATACATGAGGCTCCCTATTGCAGAAGCATAAGGGATCTTGCTCATGCATTCTATTTCCTCAGGTGTGCTAGGGCACATCTTCTTGGAAAGATGAATACCATGTCTGAAGGGTATTAATCCCCTCTTAGAGTTTTCCATACTAAACCTCTTTAGTACTTCCTCTATGTACATCTTCTATGAAAGTCCTAGCATCCTATTTCGGTCTATCCCTATAGACCTTAATTCCTAGAATAAAGGATGCTTCACCTAGGTCTTTCATGGAGAATTCCTTTGGACAACCATATTTTGACTATGTCAACATGGGAATATCATTCCCAATAAGGAGGATGTCATCCACGTACAATACGAGGAAGACAACAGCGCTCCCACTGACCTTTTTGAAGACACATGGTTCCTCTTCATTTTTGATGAAACCAAACATTTTGATCACATCATTGAAATGAGTGTTCCAGCTCCGAGATGCTTGCTTAAGTCCATATATGGACCTTTGCAGCTTGCAAACCTTGTGATCAGTATCACTGGATGTGAAACCTAGCGGCTGTTCCATATAGATATCTTCCTCAAGATATCCATTTAAGAATGCCATTTTCACGTCCATTTGCCATATTTCATAATCGAAATAGGCTGCAACAGCAAGCAATGTGCGGATGGATTTTAGCATAGCCTACTGGACGAAAAGGTATCCTGATAGTCAATGCCTTCGCGTTGACTATAACCTTTTGCCACTAGTCTAGCCTTGAATGTCTCCACATTTCCCATCTGCACCAATCTTTCTCTTGAAGATCCATTTACACCCAATAGGTACTATACCTTTCTGGTGGATCTACCAAGGTCCAGACTTGGTTTGAGTGCATCGAGTCAATTTCTGACTGCATTGCCTCTAGCCATTTCTCGGAGTCGATATCTGATATCGCCTCGTTGTAGGTTTTGGGATCATCACCATGAGCACCATTACCTATGAGGAACATTTTCTCTACTTCCTCTGAAATAATACCTAAGTATCTTTCAGGAGGACGGAAAACTCTTTCCGATCTACGAGGTAGAGGAGGTAGTGTTCTTATTGGCTCAACCTGATTTGGTTCCAATTGGTCCTTAGCTCGTTGTACTTGTGAGACTTTCTCATCAAGCTTAATCTGCTTTCCAATGCCGCTATCTTGAATAAACTATTTTTCAAGAAAGATGGCATGTCGACTCACAATCACATTGTGGTCTTCTGGAATGTAGAAATAGTATCCTAATGACTCTTTAGGATATCCTATGAATCGAGCTCTAAAGGACCTAAACTCTAACTTGTCCGCTTGTTGTCTTTTGACATGAGCCCGGACAACCCCAAATTCTGAGATGACTCAGACTTGGTTTCTTACCGTGCCATATCTCATACGGTGTGGTAGGAACGGTTTTAGAGGGAAACCCTATTCAGTAGATAAATTGAAGTTAACAATGAAGTATCCCCAAAGAAAATCAGGAAAGGTCTGTGAAGCTCATCATGGATCGGACCATATCCTAATAGAGTCCGATTTCTCCGTTCTGAAACCCTTGTTGAGTTGAGGTGTTCCTGGTGGAGTCCATTGAGAGACTATGCCATTTTCTTGAGATAGTCTAGGAAATTCCCGGACTAAGGTATTCACCTCCTCGATCTGATCGAAGAACCTTAATGGGTTTTCCAGTTTGTTTTTCTACTTCATGTCTGAATTCTTTGAACTTTTCAAAAGCTTCAGACTTGTGTCTCATAAGATACACATACCCATACCTAGACAGATCATCGGTAAAGGATAATGAAGTAGACAAAATTGCCTCTAGCCGGCACATCAAATGGGCCGCACACATCAGTATGTACTAGGGCAAGGAGATCTGTGGCCCTTTCCCCATGTCCTACAAAAGGGAGTTTAGTCATTTTGCCTTGAAGACAAGATTCACAAGTTGGATATGACTCAAAAGTCAATGGACTCAATAGCCCATTTTTCTCCAATTTGTTAATCCTATCTTCTGCTATATGACCTAATCTTAGGTGCCATAGATATCTATCATTTGGACTATCCCTAGGTCGTTTTGATTTTATGGCATTCACATTTTGCTCGATAGTTAAAAATAGATACATCAATATGTAGCTGATAAAGACCGTTAATAAGAAAACCATTTGCAATTTTATTTCTTTCATAAAGAATGTTACAATGGTCCTTAAGAAAAGGTAATCACATAGCCTTCTAGTGCTAAGCATGAAATAGAAATCAAATTCCTGCTTGCTGCAGGCATAAAATAACAGTCTTTTAATACTAAGTCTAAACCAGATGGTAGTCGAAGAGGGTATATTTCCATGGCCACGACAGCAACTCATGCTCCATTTTCGATGCATAGGATCATCTCACCATCCCTCAGCCTCCTGCTATCCTCAAGATCCTGCATAGAAGTGCACAAGTGAGCACTAGAACCAGAGTCAAGCACCCAACTGGATGCAAAAGAAACCATAAAGTTAGACTCAATAACGAGCATACCTCCAAAAGGATCTGCCTCCTTCTTTAGGGTGGCTAGGTAAGTAGAGCAGTTTCGCTTTCAGTGGCCATCATTATTGCAATGAAAATACTTTTCTTTATCAGCGGCCTTCTTCTTCGACTCTGTCTTTTTCTTCTTTCCTCCTTCTACCTTCTACTTTTTCACAGACTTCTTCTTCTTTCCAAAAGACTTTCTCTTGGAAGAAGTCTATTCCATAGCAAGTACTGAGCCTTTAGAACCTTTCATGAAAAGCTCAGCGGTAACCAGCATGTTCATAAGTTCGGCCAAGGAGTTTTGAAGTTTATGCATATGGTAGTTCATGATGAACTGCCCAAATGCATCAGTCAAGGATTGCAGAATTATGTCATTCTGCAAATCCAAGTCCAACCTCACTTCGAGCTTCTCAAGCTCTTCCTAAGTCCTTGATCATCATCAGACAATGATCTTGGACTGACTGCCCATCATGCATCTTAGCCTTGAACAGTCATTTAGTGACTTGATACTTGGCTGTATGACTCTGTTCACCAAACATCTCCTATAGGTGAGCCAACATTTGGCGAGCAGTTCTGATATCTTCATGTTGGCACTGAAGCTCATCAGACATCGAGCCCAACATGTAGTATCTGGCCTTATTATCTTCGTCGGTCCACTTATCCAGAGACTCTCTCTGTTCAGCAGATGACGAGCTGGTAAGATGGGAGGGTCCTGGTCCAATACATAAGTTAACTTCTCGAAACCCAAAATAATTTTGAAGTTTCAGAGCCAATCCTTGTAATTTGGTTCGGTCAGTCTATGGGTGTCCAGGATTCATGCTAGTGGATTGGATGCAGACATTTTTCTGTAGAGAGTCAAAGTTTCTAGTTAGATATTTTAATTAAGACTTAACCAATTTATTTAGGAATTTTATTTTTAAATAAATTAGCTTCCACTATTTTCTCGGATCCCTACACTTCCTCTGTAGAGATGCAAAAATCTCCATGATTAATTGATTTCTAGTGGGTGGTGCGGTCTCACCAACTGACTCATCACCTCACCTAACAGTTATTGGTGATGGGTTAGCCAATGGGTGAACAACTCTTGTTCAATGATTCTCTAATCATGGTGCACCCAAACTTGATCTCTAATTCATGAATCTCACCATATCCGAAATATTGATCCACTCCTTAGTTAAGTCAGACCCACCATTTGCACAGACTGGATTTCTAATTGAGTCTCTCACCGTATCCAAAATATTGAGCCCAACTCATCCTCCAGCCCATAGCATCCAATGCCTAATAGACATGGTTGCATCTTTTCGGTGCAACTAAGCCACTATAACCAGCTGAGAACAATCAACTCGGAAAGGGCCCGACATCTACAATGGTGGAAGACTTAGACTTAATCTTTTCTTAGAAGATTTGATTTAGGTCTCATTAAACTAGACTTGACATAGTCATAACATTATGACTAACCTGTGGCATGGGTTAGCTTAGATTATTGACCACCTCAGATCAGAACTGATGTCAACCCAGATAGTGGACGGTGGAGGGAATTGCCTTAACTCTCAGATTTTTCGAGTAGCTCTAATTAAAATCAGTCGGTCGTATGTGCCAAACTTACCTTAGACACCAAATATTGACAGAACCAATGGTTAGCCTACAATCAGACTCTACCTCTGAGCCTAATTAGTCTTAGCTTGATTGATCACATTCGTGACTCGATCTGACCCAGACTTAAATCCTATTAGCTAGTCATTAAGCATTATTGATCCCATCTAACCAACTTCTTGATTCGGATTTGATCAACCGTCTAGACCTAATTGAGCTACCCAAGCCCGACCCAGATTTATGAATATGTCTTAGATCTGAAATTCTCAATTTTAGACCTTAATTGATATTCCAAACTTAATCTAATTAAGTTAGGGTTCTAACAAAATATGCAAAAGATTCCTAGGTTTTAGGATCTAGGGTTGCAGAAGTAAGTTTTAAATTTTGATTAAGGACGAATGCGCAGCACCCTACATTTCATAAGAACACCCATCGATGGGAGGAGGGGTTCTTTAACCCTCTTCATTCTTATGACCGGACGGCAAGGGAACGCCTTAATCAAAATTAACTAATCTAAAAAACAATTAGATCTAAGATATATTCATAAAAAAATGATCTAATCATATGTTTTTGTATATATCTCATATATCATCATGCATATTTTTCAGATCTAAATTATTCATAATAATCTAAAAAAATAATTTAAATTGATCTTATCAAATAAATTTAATCTAGACCTATTTGTCAGAACTATTCTAACCTATCTAAACATAACTATCATATATTCATAGAAAATTAAATTATTTTTTTCTATTTTTAGATTCTGATTATAATATTTATAATATCAAAAAATAGAAAATAAATAGATCTAAAAATTATATTTAATTAAATAAGAAATATGAGTATACTAGACTACATATAGAATAATTCTATACCTAGTCTAGTTATGTATCTCATACATATTAGATCTAGATTAATTAATTTTAATTTTTTATTTTTATAATTTTAGATCTAATCATATCTCATGTGATATCTAAAATTACTAATTAATTAGATTAAATTAAATCTAAATGAATTTTATAAGAACCTGACTTTGATACCAATTGAAGGAAAATCCTGATTTCTTGGGGTCAGATTCGTTCAGATCTAATTGGATCGAGAGGCATATTTCAAAAATTATCTCTTAGATCCTAATCAGATCTAACATTTTTTAGATCTAATTTTATGGTCTAATAAATAAGAAAATAAAACTAAATTAATTTTGAATTAATTTTACCTTGATTCTGGGTAATCTGATTATCCGTTGATGATCCTGCCGAAGCCTTAAGGTTCTGGATCTAGCCATGCAAGCGCCTGGCCTCTACCAGTATCCACTCAAGCTGGATCTGGATATCTTCTTCTTCTCTTTTTTTTCTCCAAAAATTAGATCTAGATCTGATTTGGAGAATCTTCAAAACTTCTTCTGAAGATCACCCGTCGTCTCTGCAGCAGTGCTGCCTTCTTCTTTTTTCGTCAGCCTTTCCTTGTCTTACCTGACTCGCACTAATCTGAAGGTCCAACTTTCTTGGGCATGAAGAGGAGGGAGAGGGCCAGATGGACTTGGTCATGGAGGAAGGAGAGAGGGGTAGCCTTGGGGCATGAAAATTTTTAGCTTGGAAGAGGAGTTCTCAAAAGTTGGGCGCAAATAGGGTCTTTTTATAGACTCTGCTGTGCCATGCAGTGCAGCATCACCCCGGCCAATCATGTTGCTTCGTGCAATCAGATCCAAATCTGATTGGTGCGATGACATCACCCGATTCAATCAGATGAGAGACCAATAGGTTTATTTGTAGATGGCACCTATGACTAGTCAAAGTAGATACCCAAGGGCCACCTAAGTAGAAATCAAGAAGCAACCTGGAGTTCCATCCATATGGGACTCCAGCATCCCTATCCATGGGCGCACGCCATCCTACGTGTGCACCCCTTTCTTTCCAGTTTTGAGAGAGCGGACAAGCCCCTATCTGCTCTCCAATAAGTGCATGATACATGGGCAGATGTCCAAGGATCAAAGGTCAATGTTTGACCAAGTCAAAGTACAAAAATTAGTAGATGACGGAAAATGGCAGGTGTTATCTCAAATTTATCTCATAAACTAAGACAACCCTTTTCTGACTTGGACAAGCTCCAGTCAAACCAGATAAAGGTACTTGAGTGAGCACAAACTCATTTGGCTCAATCAAGATAACTTTTATGTTAGAAAAAGGAGAACGTTAGGCTCAATCGTGTGCTAGCATGATTTTCTTGAACCTAATTGAATCTTATTCAAATCAATTGAACTGGATTAGTCCAATTGATGATATCCAGATTCCAAACCCTTATTTGTGTGATCCAATTAGGTTCAGTTCTATATGATAATAGGATATATCATGATCTCCATCATCGACATCATCGAAACTCCTTTCGATGGATCAGAACTCTTCTGATTCAGACAACTTAGAATGATCGATCATCTAAATCATTCTAATTGCTCCCAAAATCCACCAGTGACACCTAGCAGTATATGGTGGCAACCCATCAAAATTGAAAATGAACATCTCGGTGCAGCTACTTGTGTGATTAAGTTCTTCTATCCTGAGCTTCAATCAGATTAGGGTTAAGGTGAACTCGTC
The DNA here is from genome assembly GCA_006176705.1 of Cocos nucifera. Classification (NCBI taxonomy): domain Eukaryota; kingdom Viridiplantae; phylum Streptophyta; class Magnoliopsida; order Arecales; family Arecaceae; genus Cocos; species Cocos nucifera. The sequence continues at coordinate 7,362 of QRFJ01007655.1, forward strand.
AAACCCTGATTTCTATCATATGATTTAATCATTCGATTCAAGTCTGATGTGAAAATCTTAATAGAAACTCTTTCTATTATTTCACTCTCTGCCCTGGCCATGGCTTATGGACTTGATTTTCATGATCATCATAGGGCAACTCCTCATCCACCGAGGTAGATAGATTCTATCTTGCTGCAATCCAATTCCTACAATGAACATGCTATAGCCAACATACACCTTAAGGTTCCGAATGGCTAGGAGATCGAGTCATTATGTAGTCAAACTATAACACCCTCAAGGTGAACTGCCGATGCACCTCAGGTTAAGGAATCAAACACACCACTGCAGCATCGATTCAGTCATCGACAAGAAAGTAGACTTCCTTATGACTACTCGACGTTGTCACGCTCAGTGCCCTCATTTTCTAACGAGTACCTATACTTTCGCTTCGATGTCTCTACACCATAGACTTAAGACTCATCTACTACAAAGAAGTGATTGTACACTAACCTTCCGGATCAATCACCATCCTCATGATGATCCTATGGTCAGGAGCATTTTATGAGTTAATAAATAAAAATTCATGTCTTAAGTTTTCAACTCTTGAAAATATGAATTATCATTACCATTAACTCAAGGGATGTATCATAGACACTAAATACACTTATGCGATAGAAAACAACCCATTTTATTATTTATAGTCAAAATTATAATTTTACCCTTAGAAGTGTATTACAAGTGTCAGCCAATTCTAGCTTCTAGGGCACTCATATCTAACAACAAGTAGTGATTGTATTGGCTCAACCTAATTTGGTTTCATAGGATTCTTTGCTCGTTGCTCTTATGAGATTTTCTCCTCGAGCTTGATCTGCTTTCCAATGCCACTATCTTCAATAAACTATTTTTCAAGAAAGATGGCATGCCGACTCATAATCACATTATAGTCTTCTAAAATGTAGAAATGATATCTTAATGACTCTTTAGGATATCCTATGATCGAGCTCTAAAGGACCTATAGTCTAACTTGTCCGCTTGTTATATTTTAACATGAGCCGGACAATCCCAAATTCTGAGATGACTCAGACTTGGTTTCTTACCATGCCATATCTCATACGGTATGGTAGAAATGATTTTAGAGGAAATCCTATTTAGTAAATATATAGTAGTTAACAGACTATGTTTCAAAAAAAATTAGAAAGGTCTGTGAAGCTCATCATGGATCGGACCATATCTAATAGGGTCTGATTCTTCCGTTCTAAAAACCTATAGAGTTGACGTGTTCTAGGTAGAGTCCATTGAGAGACTATGCCATTTTGCTTGAGATAGTCCAAGAATTTTCGACCAAGATATTCACCTCCTCGATCTGATCGAAGAACCTTAATGGATTTTCTAGTTTGTTTTTCAACTTCATGTTTGAATTCCTTAAACTTTTTGCTTCAGACTTATGTCTCATAAGATACACATACCCATACCGAGATAAATCATCGATAAAGATTATGAAGTAGTCAAAGTTGCCTCTAGCCGGCACATCAAATGGGCCGCACACATTAGTATGTACTAGGACAAGTAGTTCTATAGCCCTTTCCCATGTCCTACAAAAGGAAGCTTAGTCATTTTGCTATGAACACATTATTCATAAATTGGATACGGCTCGGAAGTCAATGGACTCAATAGTTCGATTTTTTTTCAATTTGTTAATCCTATCTTCTGCTATATGACCTAGTCTTAGGTACCATAGATACCTATCATTTGGATTATCCTTGGGTCATTTTGATCTTATGGCATTCACATTTTGCTCAAGATTAAAGATAGATGCATCAATATGTAACTGGTAGAGACCATTAATAAGAAAACCACTTGCAATTTTATTTCTTTCATAAAGAATATTACAATGGTCCTTAAGAAAACTAATTACATAGCCTTCTTGTGCTAAACATGAAATAGAAATCAAATTCCTGCTTGTAGTAGGCACATAATAATAATTTCTAAGTACTAAATCTAAGCCAGATGGTAGTCAAAGAGGGTAGGTTCCCACGACCACAGTAGTAATCTTTGTTCCATTTTTGATGTATAGGATATCTCACCATCCCTCAGCCTCCTGTTTTCCTCAAGACCCTGCATGAAAGTGTATAAATGAGCACTAGAACTAGAGTCAAGCACCCAATTGGATGCAAAAAAAATCGTAAGATTAGATTCAATAATGAGCATACCTCCAAAAGGACCCGTCTCCTTCTTATTCTTCAAGGTGGCCAAGTATGTAGGGCAATTCTGCTTCCAATGGCCGTCAATATTACAATAGAAATACTTTTCTTTATCAATGGCTTTCTTCTTCAGCTCTACCTTCTTTTTCTTTTCACCTTCCACCTTCTGCTTTTTCATAGACTTCTTCTTCTTTTCAAAAATTTTTTTCTTGGAAGAAGTCCATTCCATAGCAAGTACTAAGTCTTTAGAATCTTTTATGAAAAGCTCAGCAGTGACCAGCATATTCATAAGCTCGGCCAGAGTATTCTGAAGTTTATGCATATGGTAGTTCATGATGAACTACCCATACGCATCAGTCAAGCATTGCAAAAATATATCATTCCGCATATCCTGGTCTAACTTCACTCCGAGCTTCTCAAGCTCTTCCAAGCTCTTGATCATCATTAGACAATGATCTTGGACTGACTGCCCATCACGTATTTTAGCCTTAAATACTCATTTAGTGATCCGATATTTGGCTATATGACTTTGTTCAGCAAACAACTCTTGCAGGTGAGCCAACATTTGGTGGACAGTCTTGATCTCTTCATGTTGATGCTGAAGCTCATCAAACATCGAGCCTAACATATAGTATCAAGCCTTATTATCTTCATCCATCTATTTGTCAAGAGATGCTCTCTGTTCAGCGGACGGATGAGCTAGTAAGGTGGGGGGATCCTGGTCCAATACATGAGTCAACTTCTCAAAATCCAAAATAATTTTGAAGTTTTGGAGCCAATCCTTGTAATTGGATCCGATCAGTCTATGGATGTCTAGGATACGGGCTAGTGGGTTGGATGTAGATATTTTTCTTTTTCCTATAGAGAGTCAAAGTTTTTAGTTAGATTTTGTAATTAAGACTTGACTAATTTATTTTGAAATTTAATTTTTACATAAATTAGCTCCCACTATTTTCTTGGATCCCTACACTTTCTCTATAGAGATGCGAAAATCTTCACGATTACTGATTTCTAGTGGATGGTGCAGTCCCACCAACTGACTCATCACCTCACCTAATAGTTATTGATGATAGGTTAGCCAATGAGTGAACAACTCTTGTCCAATGATTCTCTAATCATGGTGCACCCAGACTTGGTCTCTAACTCATGAATCTCACCATGTCCGAAATATTGATCCACTTCTTAGTTAAGTAAGACCCACCATTTGCATAGATTGAATTTCTAATTGGGTCTCTCACTATTTCTAGAATATTGAGCCTAATCCAGCATCCAACATCCAATACCTAATAGACATGATTGCATCTTGCCAGTGCAACTGAGCCACTACGATCAGTCGAGAACAATCAACCTTGGAAAGGGCTCATACATGTACAATGGTGAAAGACCTTACACTTAATCTTTTCTTAGGAAGATTTGATTTAGGTCTCTTAAAACTTGACTTGACATAGCCATAACCATTATGACTAACCTAGTGGCATGGGTTAGCTCAGATTATTAGCCACCTTAGATCAGGATTGGGTCGACAAACATGTCCATGTAAGTGAGACCAGTGGAAGGGATATGCCATTAGCTCGATAAGAATGCATTCGAGTCGAGTAGCTTCCAATTAAAAATAAGTCGATCGTATCTGCCAAACTTACCTTAAACACTAAATTATTGAGCCAGAACCAATCATGTTAGCCTACAATTCAGACTCTAACCACTGAGCCTAATTAGGTCTTAACTTGATCGATCACTCATGTGACTCAACCTTGATCCAGATTTAATCCTATTAGGCCGGTCAATTTAAGTACTCTTGATCCCACCTAACTAACTCTTGATTCGGTTTGATCAACCGCTAGACCTAATTGAGCTACCCAAGCCCAAACTCAATTTTATGAATATGTCTTAGATCTAAACATTCTCAATTTTAGATCTAATATATTTCATAATCTTAATTCTCAATTAAGTTTAGGGTTTATAAACAAAACATGTATATAAAATCCTAGGGTTTTAAGATCTAGGGTTTTGCAGAAAATAAATTTTGATTTCTGATTAAGATCGAACGCGCAGCACCCCTACACACCATAAGAACATCCCATCAAATGGGAGGAGAGGATTTTTAACCCTACTTCATTCTTATGATCAGACAGCCAAGGGGAATACCTTAATCAGAAACATGATAAATCTACAAAACTAGTTAGATCTACATCATATATCATATATATAAAAATTAATCTAACTAAAAATATATTTTTTATATATCTCATGTATCATATCATGCATATTTTTAGATCTAAATTATCTCATAAACATCTAAAAGATAAGATTTAAATTTGATCATGTCAATTAAAATTTATTCTAGAAAATTTTGTAGAACTATTCCACAACTAGTCTAAATATGCATCTATCATATCTCATATGAACAAATTAAATATATTTATTTTTTATTTTTTAAATCTAATTATAATATTTATAATATCAAAAAATAATAAATAAATAAATTTAAAAATTATAATTAATTAAATTAAAATTATAATCATGCTAGACTACACATAGAATAATTCTATTCTTAGTCTAGTCATGCATCTCATACATCTTAGATCTAGATTATTCAATTTTTAATTTTTTGATTTTAAATTTAATCACATCTAATGTGATATCTAAAATTATCTAATTATTAGATTAAAAATAAATTTAAATCATATCTAATGAATTATGGAACCTGGCTCTGATATTAGTTGAAGAAAAAAACCTATTTTTTGGATCAGGTTTGTTCAGATCTGATTGGATCAAAAGGGATATTTCAAAAATTTTATCCTCTAAGATCCTAATTAGATCTGAAACTTCTCAGATCTAATCTTATTGATCTGATAATAAAATAAAAATAAAGATAAAAAATTAAATCTAATTTAATTATATCTTTGTTTTGGATAATCCAATTATCCTGTGATGATCCTGATGTTTACCTGAGTTTTTGGATGTAGCCATGTAAGTGCCTGACCTCTACCGATATCCACTTGAGCAGGATCTGAAGATATTCTCCTTCTCAATCAATTCTCCAAAAATTAAATCTTAATTTGATCTTGAAGGTTTTCAAAATGGTGTTTGAAGAACAATCATTGTCTCTTGTAGCAGTGCTGCCTTCTCCTTTTCTAGTGCTTTTCACTTGCTTGGATCACACTTTCTTCGTGCCCAAAATCCCTTAGGCATGGAGAGGAGAGAGAGGACCAGTAGGTGGCATGGAGAAGGAGGGAGAGGGGCCATGTGGCATGGGCTAAAGGTAGAAGAACTAAATTTAAGGTGCAGATAGGATTTATGTAGACCCTGCTGCGCCATGCAGTACCACATCATCCTAGCCAATCATGGCCCTTTGTGCAATCAGATCTAAATCTGATTAGTGGGATGACATCATCTAATTCAATCAGATTAGAGTCCCTCAAAATTCTCCTTAGATTGCTCCAAGACTGGGTCAAACAAGTCTTCTTGGCACCACGTAATTTAATTCCTTGAAGCAACTAGAGTCCCATCTATATGGAACTGATAAGTATCATAAATTCACCAATAAAAGTACTAATTTATCAATTAATTTATATTAATTTTTAAGAATTAATGATCAATTTATATATATTTTTGAGAAATTTATATTTTTATTAATTAGAAAATAATAAAATTTTATAATCAATAGAAAGAGCTCATTTTTTTATCATAATAAAATAAGTTTTGAGCAAAACGGAGCTAAAATGGAGAAGATATGAATTTCTAAAGATAAAAAAAAAAATTAAATAAAAAAAGAAAAATAGCTCAGTCGGCACCGCAAGCCAAGCCACCAAGCCACCAAGCCAAGCCAAGCCATCAAAGCTGACTCAGCCATAGAAGCTGCTAGCCGATCCACGATCCAGGCGTAGACCACTAGCTCAATAGAAATCGATGAATCATGGCGCAACATGTGGTGGACCTAGAACCTTAAAGGGTTCACAGAAAATCCATCATTGTCTATAGGGTAAAAAGGTAATTTTGCATCAAAGCAGCGAGCGCTAATTGGTTGAGGTGTGCGGTACAGCCGATCCATATGATCTGTGGGAATAGTAATTGCACGATCGGACGGTTGTGGTAGCTTGCAGTCAAGATCAAACGGCTATGGTTATTTTTGGATTTGATTCAGCTTCAGACTTCATGCGGATTGCCATCCAATGGCAACACTCGATCTAGGGGATGATCCGATGGTCCAGAATGCTCCCGACGGTGATCAGGACTCCCGATGCATGATCAGCAGCCAAATTTCCTCCATCAATGCGCGATCGGATGGCTAGAATTCAATCCGACCTGATCTAGGCTGATACACATCCACTTTTGATGATTTTTGGACCGTTGGATTCCTATTGATGGCCAGATTTCATCCAGAGCAGCAAAATTCATTCAGAACTTCTTTTAATTTAATTTTCACTTAGATTTCTTCATATTTTGATGATGAAAGAGCTCCTTAGTCCCACATTGCCTAGAATAAAACTCTCCAGCCCTCCTAGCTCTATAAAAAGGACCCCAGGAATCAATATCTTCGATCAAGGTGAAGCTTTGGTATAGGATGAAAGCAGGCTTTGGATTAATGACTGCTTTGAGGCAACTGGTGCTGAGAGGAAAAGCTGAGCTTCTATACCATCTTTCCACCCATGCCGATCTAAGATCAAAGATCAGGCTATTTTATTTTATTTTATTTTATTTTTAAATTTTTATATATTTAAATTCTAAAATTTTAATTAATACAAATTTTATTTTATGTTCTTTAAATTTATGCTCTTTATTTTTATTATAATTTAATTTTTGCTATTTAGTTATTGCTCTTTAAATTTCTGCACCGTTTAATTTTCGCTTTCCGACTTCACTTTTAATTTCAAAACTCTTTTCTTTTTTTTCTTTTCAAAAATTAAAGATTTGAAATCTAAAAATACTACCTTCTCTATGGATTCGACCCAACTCACTACTATCTATGCATTTTTAATTATTTTAAAAAGTTGAATTAAACTGATAAATATGGTGTCTTAACGACAACACCGTATTTCTATCAAATTTTTGGCATCGTTGCCAGAGATTATTTTTGATTTTTGATTTTAATTTTTTTGATTTATTTTAAATAAATTAAAAATAATTTCAATAAATGCATCAAATTTTTGGCACCATTACTGAGGATTATTTTTTATTTTACTTTTTTGATTTATTTTAATAAATTAAAAATAATTTTGGTAAATGCTCCTGTCAAGTTTTTGGTGCCATTGTCGGGGAAGGAATAGATGCTATTTTTTTTTATTTCTTTAATTTTTTTATAAATTAATTATAAATATTTTTTTAAATATTGCTTACTAACTTTTTATTTATTTATTTTATAGAAGAAAAAAGAGAAAAGAAGAAAAAAAGAGAAAAGAAAGAAAGCATCTAATCTTGTGAGACCAATCCTAACTCTAGTCCTCTTATTTATTTATTTATTTATTTTAATTTTAAATTAATTTAAAAAATATCCATTTAAATCTAATTAAAAGTCTCATGATAAGATTAGAAATCCTAATTGTTTAGAGCATGCATCATATTAGTTTTATTTTTTTCTGATGATTGTTGGAGGCAAGGTAAGTCTTTCAGAACTCAATTAGTTGCATACATCTAGTTTAAATTGCATAGAACCCTTTGATTGAATTTTTTTTTTTGTTTGCATATCATATTAAATCAAATTAAGGGTAACATCCAATTAAACAAGATAAGATGGAGATTTGATCACCCTTTCTTGGCCCACAAACAACCAACCAGCATCCTGCATTGACCTAAGCCTTTAATTTTAAAACCAATTAGATATCAGCCCTAGGAGCTCAAGCTCAATAGGACAAGAAATCTTAAGAGTTGAACCAGGTTAGGATTAGTCAATTTGATTGATGTCTAGGAAAGTGGTTCAGGAACAACTGGGCTCGAAGGAAGGTGGTTTCTAATTGGTTTCATTTGCTTACCTAGCCAATCATAATTGGTATCTAAGGCAAGCAATGGGGGGACTCCTACCGATCTTATACTTACCTGGCCAGTTGATTGGTTGATCTTACATTTGGAGGGCTTGAAGGTGACCTTGGTAGTTAGGAGCTGTCTAGATCTAGGATAACCCTTAGTCAGGATTGATTGATCAACTTGATTGCTAACCAATATCAAACCTAATTAAACATAATTCTTCTCTCTTTTCTTAGTTCTAGGACTCCTTAGGATCTCTTCTTTAGAACTTTTCTTTCTTCCTTCTTCTTTCTCCTCTAAAAATAAAATAAAATAAAATAAAATAAAAACTAAATTAAACTAACTAAAAAAAATTAAAAATAATAATTAAATTAAATTGAATTTAACTAAAATTAATAAATAAAATAATTAAAAAAATTAATTTTTAATATAATAAAATAATAAAAATATAAAAAATATTCTAAAAAAATTTTTGAACCACACGTTAGGGTTGCACTAGTGCATGCACAGTAGGAAATTGCTTTATCTGATCTAGTTGAACCCAATCATAAAATTAAAAGGCTGAATTGTATTAAACTCGATAACCAAATAGCTGAAAATTTTAGAGAACCACCTAAGTAGATGAAGGAATACTTTATTTCTTCCACCTATAACCCATTGACTTGTATCCAATTACCTGAATTCATGCTACCCACTATGAGATCAAGCCAACTACAATCCAGATGCTTCCATCTTTCTATGAGAACACCAATGAAGATCCTTATAAATATCTGAATGAATTCTTAAAAATTTTCTCTACGGTGAGAATTCAAAATTTAACTAATGATGCCCTTAGACTAATTTTATTTTTCTTATCATTAAAAGTCAAAGTCAAGTATTGGCTTGGCACAATAGGAAGTCTAATTAAAACTTGGACTGACTTGCAAAGTGAATTTCTTAAAAAAATTTACCCCATAGGCTGAACCAATACTATGAGGCGAGCTATCACTGGATTTGCTCAGCTTCTAGGGGAATAGATTCATGAGTCATGGGAGAGACTTAAGAAACTTCTTAGAAAATATCCACATCATGGTCTGTCTAAGTGGCAAATAGTTCAACCTTTCTATGAGGGTTTAGGAGACCAATACAGATAGATGGTAGATACATCCTATGGAGGTGCATTTATGAACAAAAGTGAGGATGAAGCCTATGCCTTATTTAAAACTCTGAGTGAAAACTCGATCAACCATGCTTCATTATCTTTCTACCAAAAGTGGGCAGGGATTTATGATCCAAACTCTAGTTCTAAGTCTGACTTGAACCAATTAGCTCAGAAATTAGATAAAATTGATCTTTTTGCCTAAAAATTAGATCAAGTTCTAACCCTAGGACAACAATCTCCTACATAATTCACATCATCTTCTAATTATCAGAAGATTTATTTAATTTATGCTAGCCCAACCCATCATGTAAGTGAATGTCCTATGACTGCATAATTTTCACCTTTTATCCAAGAACAAGTCCAAGCTGCTAAAGGCTACTCCAAGCCGGTTAATGATCCATTTTCAAATTCATATAACTCTGGCTAGAGAAATCATCATAATTTTTCTTGGAAATCATAACAGACTTAGGCTCAGACCCAAACTCCATCAGTGCAAAATTATCATAATAGACCTCAATACCATAACTATGCTTATAACAGAGGTCAGCCTAGTAAGCCTTTCCAGCCACCATATCATAATCAATCCTCATACCCACCTCCTCAACAAACCAATCTAGCTGATGATAGATTTAACCAACTTCAATAATTGATTCTGACTCAACAGCAATCTATTGCCAAGCTAGAAGCTCAAATTAGACAACTAGCTGAATCTAACATGAGGAGAGAACTAGATCAATTAACGAGCCTACCAATTTCAAACAACCCACCTAATGTCCACCAACCATATGATTATCAATTTAATGTCTCACTTAAGAATCTCCAATCTGAGAATGTCAAAGTAATTTCTAAACTTAAAAGCTATAGGATTCTTATGGACCAATACCAAGATCAGGTGAGAGAGGCTAGTATTGATGCTAGCCAAAATAAAAATTTAGAGGAACAAGTTAGTACTAAGACTAACCACATAGAAGAACCCGAGCCAGGAACTAGTACTGATGCTGGTTCCAATTTAAATGAGATTGAAAAAGGGAAAAAGAAAATAGATGATTTACCCGAGACTTATAAATCTAATGTCCTATTCCCTTCAACCCTAGAAGCTGATATTTTTTACAAAAATCAAGAGGCATGTAATGAAGAGTCAATGAAGTTATTTAAATAAGATCATATTAATTTATCTTTAGAATTAAAACTGCCTTTAGTCACCATTCCAGCATCCATTAAATCAAACTTAACTCCTAAAACTCCATTCATGAGCATTTTAGAAGAACAAGTAGGAGAAATTCTTAATAAACATGAGTCTGAGAATGGGGTCATAAATTATGTCCCTAAAATTAATAATGATTATATCAATAATGGGATTATAAATCAACTTTTTGAGATTGGCAATCCAAAACCATTGAAATTTGTCATTCCAGTATTTGACACAGGATAGTAAGCTGCATTGTGTCTGGCTGAAGATGGTAAACTTAGCACTTGTTGGAAGGCAATCCAATATTTAATTTTCTTTAGTTTAATTTATCTTTTCAGTTAATTTTTTTTTAGGATAATTTGAATAAGCTCGATGGAGAGCTTAAATTTTTAAAGGCATCTGCTAGACCAAAAATACACTGAGTCAGGTGTATTCTTTTATGTTCTTTATTACACCCTTTATTTTTTCTTCTCTATTGAGGACAATGTCAATTAAGTTGAGAGGGGAGAAAAATAAAAATTTTAAAAATTTTAAGTCCTTGAAAAAGTTAGTATTTAGTATTTAGACACCTAATTATGCTTAAGAATCGAATTAAACTAAGCATTTTTAAAAAAAATTGATACACAGATCAGAGAATCTGTGAGATATTGAGAAATCAAATATTAAAAAAAATTTAATAAAGAGTTATGTCTAGAGCATAAAAAAAATTTTCTTGAGCATTTCTAATTATTTCTACTAGGATCAATGAAAAGTCTACTTTTTATAGGCTTGTATAGGATAACTATACATTTTTTCATATAAATTTTTTTTATTCTAATAAAATAATTTTTAAGTACTTCTCACTGAGTAATCAGGTCTTTTTGTTTAAGCAAGTATTGAGTTTCGCATCAAAAGGTGGGAAGGACAAAGAAGCTCGTTGTAAAGCTAGTCTTAACTCGTAGCCTATTTGATTCGAGCTAGTAAGCCCAAGGGGTATTCTATACCTAGTGCCCTAAAGCCAACTAGTTTGGGAGTCATTGGCCCAAGACTTCCTGCATGGATCAAATAGAAAGCTTAAGGGATTAAGACACTCAATAATGATACAACGTTAAAATATATATATTTATTTATTTATTTTTCACCGACTAATTGGGTTCCATTGTCTAAGTAAGCAATGGTATTCGCATCAAAAAATGGGCAATATAAAAATAAATATTAATAAATGAAGAACAAAAGTAGCAATACACTTGTCTATATGAAAGTTTAGACAAATCAGAGATAAAGATGGGGTTAATTTAGAAAAAATCTAAAAAAATTTAATATTTCTTTACTTAATTTTTTTATTGATAAGTATTAATACGCCAATGATATGTCTCACTTAAGCTCTACTGAATATCAATGGTCATTTTGAAAACTGCTCAGGTAAGATTTAAAATTCTAAAGTTAAAAGATATTTAAAACTAAATTCTTTCTTTACTAGAGGAAGAGCAAAGCTTAAGTTATGGGGTGTGATAAGGACCATAAATTCACCAATAAAAGTATTAATTTATCAATTAATTCATATTAATTTTTAAGAATTAATGATCAATTTATATATATTTTTAAAAAGTTTATATTTTTATTAATTAAAAAATTAATTAAGAAATAATAAAAATTTTAAAAAAATTATAATCAATAAAAAGAGATCATTTTTTTGATCATAACAAAATAAGTTTCGAGCAAAATAAAGCTAAAACAGAGAAGATATGAATTTCTAAAGATGAAAAAAAATTAAATAAAAAAGAAAAATAGCTCAGTCGGCTCTGCAAGCCAAGCCACGAAGCCAAGCCAAGCCATCAAAGCTGACTCAACCACAGAAGCTGCCAGTCGATCTACGATCCAGGTGTAGACGGCCAATTCAGCAGAAATCAGCGAATCACGGTGCAACACGTGGTGGACCTAGACCCTTAAAGGGTTCACAGAAAATCCATCGCAGTCTACAGGATAAAAAGGTAATTTTACATCAAAGCAGCGGGCACTAATTGGTTGAGATGTACGGTGCAGCCAGTCCATGCGGTCCATGGGAACAGTAATTGCGTGATCGAACGGCTGTGGTAGCTTATGGTCAAGATCAAATGGCTGTGGTTATTTTCGAATTTGATTCAGCTTCAGACTTCATACAGATTGCCATCTAATGGCAGCGCTCGATCCAAGGGATGATTCGATGGTCCAGAACACTCTCAGTGGTGATCAGGACTCTCGATGCATGATCAACGGCCAGATTTTCTCCATCAACATACGATCGGATGATTAGAATTTAATCCGACTTGATCTGGGCTGATACACATTCGATTTTAATGATTTTTCGACTATTGGATTTCTATTATGGTCAGATTTCATCCAAAGCAGTAGAATTCTTTCAGTTCTCCTTTTAATCTAATTTTCACTCAGATTTCTTCATATTTTGATGATAAAGAGCTCCTTAGTCCCACATTGCCTAGAAGAAAACTCTCCAGCCCTCCTAGCTCTATAAAAAGGACCCCAGGCCTCTAGAAATCAATATCTTTGATCAAGGTGAAGCTTTGGTACAGGGTGAAGTCAGGCTCTGTGTTAATAGCTACTTCGAGGCAATTGGTGCTGAGAGAAAAAGCTGGGCTTCTACACCATCTTTCCATCCATGTCGATCCAAGATCAGAGATCAGGCTATTTTATTTTATTTTATTTTTTAAATTTTTATGTATTTAAATTTTAAAATTTTAATTAACATAAATTTTATTTTATGTTCTTTAAATTCATATTTTTTATTTTTATTATAATTTAATTTCTACACTTTAATTATTGCTCTTTATTTTATTGCAAGTAGATGCTAAGATCTAACTAGTAGATCTTAGTACCAAGTTTAAATTTTTGCACTCTTTAATTTTGGCTTTCTGGCTTCACTTTTAATTTCAAAACTTTTTTTTTTTAAATTAAAAATTTTAAATCTAAAAATACTATCTTTTCTGTGGATTTGATCCGACTCACTGCTATCTATGCATTGCTAATTATTTTAAGAAGTCTGATTAAACTGATAAACGTGATGTCTTAACGACAACATCGCGTTCCTATCAGGAACTCCATCTTCTATCCTCATGGGATGCACACGTCCCTAGGCATGCACTCCTTTCCTATCTACTTTTTAGCAGGACGACAAGTCTTGAGGTTCTCTCATATGGGTGCATGACATATGGGCAGATGTCTGTGTCTAGGGTCAACATTTGACCAATATTCGAAGATAAGATTTAGCAGATGATGAAAAATGGCAGGTGTCATCTTAAATTTATCTCATAAATTAAGATAATTTTTTTTTGACCTGGACAAGCTCCAGTTAGACCAAGTGAAGGTTCTTGAGTGAGCCCAAACATATTTGGCTCAGTCGAGATAAGTTTTAATGATTGTTAAAGGAGAACATTAGGCTCAATCGTGTGCTAGCATGATTTTTTTAAACCTAATTGAATTTTATTCAAATCAATTAAACTGGATTAATCCAATTGATGATATCCAGATCCAAACCCTTATTTGTATGATCCAGTTAGGTTCAGTTCTATATGGTAATGGGATATATTGTGATCTCTATCATCGATATCATCAAAACACCTTTCGATGGATCAAAATATTTTTTATTCAGACAACTAGTATGATCGATCATCCAAATTATTCTAATTGCTTCCAAAATCCACCAGCGACACCTAGCAGCATATGGTGGCAATCCATCAGAACTAAAAGCGAATCTCTCGATGCAGTTATCTGTGTGATTAAATTCCTCTATCTTGAGGCCCGATCGGATTAGGGTTGAGGTGATCTCATCAAACCCTAATATCTGCCACATGAATTAATCATTCGATTCAAGTCCAATGTGAAAAATTCTAATAGAAATATTTTCTATTATTTCACTCTGCCATGGCCATGGGCTTATGGACTTGATTCTCATGATCATCATAAAGCTACCCCTCATCCATCAAGGTAGATCGATTTTCTATTAGTGTAATCCAATTCCTACAATGAACATACTATAGCCATCATACACCTCAAAATTTTGAATGGCTAGGGGATCGAGTATGGTTTAGTCAAACTATAACACCCTCATGGTGAACTGTCGATGCATCTCAGGTCAAAGAACCAGACACACTACTATAGCTTCAAGCCAGTCATCGACGAGAAGGTGGACTTCCTCATGACTGCTCGAGGTGGTCATGCTCAGTGCCCTCATTCTATAATGAGTATCTATGCTCTCACTTCAGTATCTCTACACCATAGACTCAAGACTCATCTATCCAAAAGAAGCGATCGTACACCAATCTTTCAGATCAATCACCATTCTCATGATGATCCTACGATCAGAAGCATTTTATGAGTTAATAATGAAAATTTATGTCTTAAATTTCAACTCTTGAAAATATGAACTATCATTATCATTAACTCAAAGGATGTATTACAGACACTTTCAAATACACACCGTGATAAAAAATAATCTATTTTATTATTTATAGTCAAAATTATAATTTTGCCCTTAGAAGTGTGTTACAAGTGTCAGCCAATCTAGCTTCTAAAGCACATATATCTAACAATGGCTTGGCTAACCGAGAGCAGTAGGTTGAAGGTGGAGGCTGAGAGGATTAATGGAAAGGGTTTCTTCTGGGATGGAAGGTTTGGGTGCATGATTTTCTATTCGATCTTGGTTGGAGAGACTAGGGTGTATGATGAGTGATAGGGTTGTCTAGGAAGATAGGCAGTATGGGACTGTTTGGCAGATGAAGAGAGAATTTTCAATGGGTAATGGTCGAGGGAAGGTTGAAGAAGCGGCTATATGTCCTTCGATTGTAGGAAGATGGGAAGTAATCGGTGATGCATTCAGCGGCTCGATCTGAGCATGGATTTGTGAAGCATTGGGGGTGGTGGAGATGAATGATCCATGAAGGTCCAGCAGATTAAGACTGGATAGCTGTAGAGTGGTATAGAGATGAGGTAGGGAGCACTGGAGTGCTACAGTAGTGCTTTCCTAAAGACACAAGGGTTGAGAGAGGCTCGGTGGTGTAGCAGTCGAGGGATGTATCTCAGCAAAGAGTGCTAGGAGCATCTCAGGAAGACTGGAAATAGGTCTCAGGAAGGGCTAAAGGGTCTCAAAGAGCGCTAGAGGCATCTTGTAGCTGAGAGTATCATGGATCAGGTATCTTCCATAGGGGCACCAGGGAAAATTATGGTTTAGGTAGAGGATGTTCCTTCTGGTGCAATTAAAGCGATGGTTGGTGCTAGGGCAGAAGAGGAAAAGTGCTAGGATGAAATTTTCTAGAGTTCAATCACTGAAGAAGAAGAGTTGGATGAGCTCTTGGGTTTCGAAGGTGCCCATGGATTATAGAGGTATCCTAGATGGCTTCAAAGGAGTCCATAGAGTGCGAAGGGTCTGAAGGAGTAGCGATGGTATTTGAGGTGCAGCGGTAGGTCTAGCAGTATAGCATTGGATGGTTGGCCTCGGAGGACTCAATTATAGAGTCGACTTCTGCAGTATCAGGTGGACTTTGATTTCAGATGGAGCACCGGACAGAGGTGGCCTCACCAATGGAGATGTGACACGAGTTTAGAGTAGAGAAGTTCAGAAGGACCAATATCCTAGCACCAACATCAGAGATGCATAGTTTCAGGTGGAGCAGTATGTGTGGGTGAATAGGTGAAGTTTTTAGTAGACCGTGTCAGGGTATGTAGCGAGTGCCAGTACAGGAACACTACGAGATCTCAAGAAATGTCCAGGATAATTGATGCAGCTACCCAGTAGAAGGATTCCTATATTTTTTAGGATGGTGTAGAAGAAGCAAGCCAAGGTCTTCAATAATTGAGGTGGTCATCCCAAAGGCCTTAAAGGGTGCACAGTAGTTGAAGAGGATTGGCAGAGGCAATATTTGCACAAGAGGCTATCAGGGTGCACAGCGACAATAGGATCATGCAAGAGGGCATTGCCAAGGATTTGCCAAGGCTTAGGACCATCAAGGTGGAGATTGTTAGAATGTGTGGTGCTCCCAAGCCTTGGGAGGCCATAGGAGGAGTTAGGGTGTTGGTGAAGGAACCAGATCTAGGATTTCAGTGCTAGATCTTGAAACTTTTTCAAGATCAAGCAATGAAAGACTAAAATTAATCAAAATTAATTTTAAATATCAAAGAATATCCTAGATCTAATATTCTATTACATGGTCATGGCATATTATTAAATCAAAAATTAAACATAAGAAAGAAACTAAAAACATGTTGATTACATTAACGTGCATATACACTACATCTAATGCAGGTATAAAAAAAATAGATCAGAACTATTATCTATGTAAGTTAGATGTCCTAACTTGCTGATCTAGGCTAGATGTGTGTACGGCTGATGTTGTAAGCTGTACACACATCTGGCCTCTAGGAGTCATTCACACAAGCCCACGAATCGTGATCAGAAGTCCTGATGTAGGAAATCAGCACAGTATGCCAGTACTGTGCTGATCCTTCTCTTATAGTCGATCTGCAACCACCTTCTTCAAATCTTGGACTCTCTAATTTTCAAAAGGAAGGGAAAGAGATTTTGAACCAGTGATACCTCTCAAAAATCTCTAAAGAAGGAGGAAGAGATCAAAGAAAAATCCTAGAAGAAGAACCCTTCTTCTTCTTCTTATTTTCTCTCTCCTAGATACCTAGATTGGGGTCTATGAAATCCTAATGCCCAAGAACTCTTTCACCCTAGTTTTCACTCACCCAAAATCTCCCTCAATAGTATAAAACATATATAAAAATTAGTCCAAAATTCATCCTATATCTAAAGGAATAGAGGAGTCCTTGTCTAGGTCAAATACCTAGACAAGGAATGTCCAATTTGGGCAAGACAAGGGGCACCCAACTCTTGGGCACCCCCTCCAATATTTTGCCATGGACCATCTAAGAATGTTTCACAAAACCTTCTCCTTTTTACCATAAAAATCTGAGAGAAAATAGGAAGGAGGGCGACACACATGGGAAGAGGAATTTTGGTTTTTCAAAACTCTATCTCATAGGATTTGAAATCAAAACAAATTCCCTTTTTTGATTTGGTCCACTATCTGATTTTCATATGAGAAAGAGAGGAGAGGAAGGCATGCATGAGAAGGCCTAGGAGAGAGGTTTTTGTCACATAAAATATAAAAGAAAGAGGGCATGGGGCGTGAGGGGCTAAGGTGGCATAAGATGGAATCCTAGTCTTACTAAGATTCCATCTATGACATGGTCAAAATTATTTTTAAACCAAATTAAATCAAAATCAATTCAACCAAATAAAATTAAGCCCTAACCCAATTAAAATTTTAATTAAATTAGATTAAATTTAATTTAATTTTTATTTATTTTTCTAATCAAATTAAGAAATTGGGTAGACCCAAGTCCTAGTTGAACTAGGACTAGTTCTTCCTTGCACTTGGCTTATCTAATAAGCCAATTAGACTTGATCTAATCAAATCCAAACTAAATCTAATTAAATAATATTTAATTAGACTTCATCTTAGCCCTCTGGCTTAATCAAATTAAGCCAATTAGCAATCTAATTGCTAATCAATCCTCCTGCAACACATGCACCAGATTAAACATCATCATATTGATTGTTTAATCCTAGAATGATTCTTAATCATTGATCAACCATCCGATTAGATCATGAGCTCTAATGTGTGTGACCTCATAGGTCTGAACCTAAGCCAATAGTTTAGGAATAGATTTTTGCGCCAATCAGAGTAACCATCTAGCAATGATATATGACGGTTGGATAGATCGAATGTGTAGAACAACATGCATAGAACCTATGTGCATATAGTTTCCATATAGTTCATCCCCTTAACCAAAATGCTTGTAGGACACCTTAGAGTTCAACTATCAACTTGGATCTGGTTGTCCATATTGTATTTTAAAATATCAAATTCATCTAATGGATTATCCTAGCCAAGATTTTGCTATATTGAAATATAGTGATACATTTTTTTTCAACTCTTGTAATGGTCAATCCCATCTTGATCACACACCGACTTCACAAGTACTTGACTATGCCCAGAAGCCTTCTATTACTGAATTAAAAGTTTAGTTAGTCCGGTATCAAAGCATAGTGAGTTGCTTGCAAGTTACTAAGATGATATCAGGTCTAAGAGACACTTATACCTATACTCCATCAGAGACATTCTCAATAGTAGAATGCTCTGGAGTTGGTCACGTTCAATGATGATGTATCCTTATATCTCATCTGTATGCCATACCATTATCTCCACACTCCTTGATTAAGAGGACAACCAATCTATATGGCGTACAGCGATCGATGCTCGATAGATGCTGTCATTCTTATTAACAGTCTATCATTTGGTCGTGAATAGTTTTAAGGACTAATCGATAAATTCTCTTTTTATTGAACCTAAATAGTCTTAAGGACTTCACCACAATAATAGATTTTGTTAGAAGATGAATACTTTATGATGAAAATATCAAAAAAATATTTTATTTATTAATAAATCAATTATTGATACAATGCAGCATAATCATCAACAGGCTGACGATTTGCTTTATGATATATTTTCCAACAACTCCAACTTGTTCTAAAGCCACTTGGCATAGTATCTAATACCCATCTTCGACTTATGGTTGTCGAACTCCTTTATCACCAAAGCTTTAGTGAAGGGGTCAGTCAGGTCTTCTTTTCATCAATCTTTTGAAGGTCAATATCACCTCGATCTACGATCTCTCGGACCAAGTGGAAGCAGCGTAGGATGTGCTTCGTCTGCTGGTGTGCCTTTGGTTTCTTCGCTTGAGCTATGGCACCAATGCTGTTGCAGTAGAGCACGACCGAACCATCTAGAAAGGATGCTACTTCGAGCTTGATGATAAATTTTCTTAACTACACAGCTTCCTTCCAGCATCTGATGCTACAATGTACTCTACTTCATAAATAAAGTTTGCCATAGTATGCTGCTTGAAAAGTAGATGGTCCATCATTCAGAGTAAAGATATATCCCGACATGCTTCTGCTATCATCATGGTTTGATTGAAAGCTAGAGTGTATAAATCCTACAAGTTTCAGATCTGACTCGCCATAAACCAACCATTGGTTCTTAGTATTTCTCAAATACCTAAGGATGGCTTTAATCACTTTTCAGTGATTTTCTCTAGGGTCAGATTGGTATCTACTCCCTACTTCTAGTGAGTATGCCACGTCTGATCTCATATATATTATGGCATACATGATAGATCCCACTATCAAAGTATATTGAACTCTACTCATATACTCTCTCTCTTTAGGAGTTATCGAACAATCCTTCTTAGAGAAAGAAATTCCATGGTCTTTCTAAACATAGCTTTTTTTAGAATTCTCCATGTTAAACCTCTTCAGCACAGTATTTATATATGTGGACTGGGATAATCCAAGCATCCTTTTAGATCTATTTCTATAGATCTTCATCCCTAGGATGTAGAATGCCTCATCCAAGTCCTTCATGGAGAACTATGATGACAACTAGACTTTTATTTTCTATAGTGCGGGGATGTTATTCTTGATTAAGAGAATGTCATCTACATATAGGACAAGAAATATTGCTACTAGACCATTTACCCACTTATAATTGCAGAACTTTTCTCCGTTTATAATGAAGCCATATATTTTGTTCATCTTATCAAAATGCATGTTTCAAGTTCGAGATGCCTGCTTCAATTCATAAATAGATCTCTGAAGCTTACACATCTTGGACTCATCTATGGATGTGAACCCCTTAGGTTGTATCATATACACCTCTTCAGTCAGCTCTCCATTTAGAAAAACTATCTTCACATCCATCTGACAGATCTCATAGTCTAGATGAATAGCTATCACAAGCATTATCTAAATAGATTTGAGCATTGCTATAGGGAAGAATGCCTCACCATAGTCGATACCATAATATTGATGATATCATTTGGCAACTAGACGAGCTTTATAGATATTCACCTTTCTGTCCGCACCTCTTTTTCTTTCGAAGATCTATTTACACCCAATGGATTTAACCCTTCGGATGGGTTAACCAATGTCCACACATTATTGACCTTCATGGACTCCATTTTGGATTTTATGGCCTCAAGCTATTTCTCAAAATTGAGTCTCTACATTACATCCATATAAGTGATCGGATCCTCATCATTCTCATCGAGTTCGATGGGATCACCATTCTGGATCAAGAAATCATAAAATCTATTTGGATGATGTGGTACTCTACCAAATCACCTTAATGGTGCAGGTACACTAGGCTCTAGATCTAATCTAATCAAATCCGACTCAGGTTCAGCTATAGATATCAATTTTTCTACCTATTGAACTTCATCAAGTTTAATCTTAGAGGCAATAGTTCCTTCACCAAGAAATTTCTTTTTCAAAAAGGTTGTCTTAAGATTGACGAACACCTTTTGTTCATCAGCCTGATAGAAATAGTATTCTTTGATCTCTTTTGGGTACCCTATAAATGTGCAATTATCAAACCTAGGTCCAAGTTTATCTGTAACTAACTGTTTGACATAAGCCGTGCACCCCCAAAGCCTAAGGTATAAAAGTGTTGGCTTACACCCTATCCATATATTATATGGAGTCTTAATCACAGACTTACTAGGAATCCTATTTAATAGATAACAAGATGATTTGTGTGCATATCCGTAGAAGGATATCGGTAAGCTGGCAAAACTCATCATGGATCAGACCATGTCTAATAGAGTTTAATTCCTCCTTTCAGACACACCATTATACTATGGTGTTCCTGGAGGAGTCCATCAAGAGAGAATTCCATTCTCTCCTAGATATATAAGAAACTCACTAGAAAGGTATTCTCCTCTTCGATTAGATTGAAGAGTTTTAATACTCTTTCTAGTTTATTCTTCTACTTTACTTTGAAATCATTTGAATATTTCAAATGAATCTGACTTGTGTTTCATCAGATAGATATATACCTATCTAGATAGATCATCTATGAAAGTGATGAAGTAGAAATATTTATCTCTGGCACCTGAGCTCGTTGGTCCACATACATCAGTATGTACAGACCTAAGAGCTCAGTGGCTCTTTCATCTTTTTTAATAAAGGTGACTTGGTCATTTTACCAAGAAGACAGGACTCACAGGTTAGAAGTGATTTACAATTACTAACTTTGAGGATTCTCTCTTGAGTCAACATGTTTATCCTATTCTTAATTATGTGATCTAGCTTATACTGTCATAAATAGATATCTGATACACTATCTAATCTAGGATGCTTGCTAGTTGAATAGACTGTGTTAACAGATTGTGATACGCATATACACTAATATTCTAATATCCATAGAAAATAGTAACACCATTCATAATGATATTATAAACTTATTTTTTTTATTGAAACTTCATAATCATTTTTGGCCAGAAGGCCTATAGAAATAATATTTAAAAAGAAACCATAATAGAAATAACAATCACTAAAAATAATGGTATGGAACTTAAATATAAGTTTCAGGATTCCTAAAGCTAGAACTGGAACTAGTCTTCTATCTTCAATATTCAGGAGCTTTTCATCTTGCTCGAATCTCCTACTGACCTACAATTCCTGTAATGAATTGCAAATATGATAAGGTCTACCAGTATCTAATACCCAGTCAGTATAATCATAAATAGAAAAATTGCAAGAAGTTATCATATAAATATCTTGCCCAGTAATAGCTTGCTTCTTTCTCTGCCTATTCAGATCTAGGGAGGCAATGTACTAAGGATAGTTCCTCTTCTAATGCTCTCACTTCTTGCAAAAGAATCATTCAGCTTGACTCTTATCAGACTTAATCTTTTTAATCTAGCCCTGCACAGATGTCCCAGCCTAAACTAGCACCTTCTTTACTTTCTTCTTCTTCTTCTTCTTCTCTTTTCTAAAGGGTCAAAAATAAGAAGACGAACCTCCTACTAGGTTCACCGACTCCTTGTAGAGTTGGTGATCCTTCTCAAAGTTTTAAAGCAACCCTAGTAATCCATGTTAGTCTACTTCAGGCTTTGTCATTCTGAAATAAGTGAGAAATAAAAAAAAAGACTTGGATAGCGAGTTCAGTATTGCATCTTTTCCAAGCTATTTATGCAAGAAAAAGCCAAGCTTGCTCAATCGCTCTATCAACTCAATCATGTATAGTACATGATCAGTGACAGAAACTCCATCCTACACCCTAACGTTGAAGATGGCACAACTAATCTTATGCCTCTCCACGTCATCGGGTGTACCAAAAAAATTCTCCAACACCTGAAGCATGTTCTTTGGCTAAGCCGTCTCAAATCTGCAACTAAATTCGTCGCTCATGGCAGCTAGCATAATACAGCACACCATGGTCCGATCATAGCCACTTCTGATAAGTATCTCTGACCATTCCATGTGCATTGACAGCTGGCTCCTCAAGTGCAAGATCCATCAACATATATAGGATCCATTCATGCTCCAAGACTATCTTCAACTTTTGGTATCAGCTACCGAAGTTGGATCCCACCAACTTATCATTGTCCAATAATGATCAGAATGATAGGAAAGTGGCCATATCTGCACAAAGAAAAATCATAACCTAATTAGTAATTGATTCATTAAACTTAAAGATTTGAACTTTAATCAAAAGATTCTCCCACTATTTTATTGGAATTGGTAGCCTTTACCTCCAATTCGAGGAATTATCCTAATCCCTTAGTGGATACTAGAATCCATAAAGACTGCACATGAGCCCAACTTTGGTTAGCCAATCCATGTACATCTAAGGATAGGTTCATAATCAATTATTTTTTAAAATAATTTTTAGTAATTAAATTTTTGCCCCAGTTCCTAATCAGTAGGCTTTGCCCTCTATTGAAAAGATCTAGTTAGGTCCAACTATTAACATGACCATACTTGGCCCATCAAACCAATGAATGATTAGGCCCAACATTGGTAGGTCAACCTAACCACCATTTAAAAAGATGCAGCCAAAAAATCATATAATGAATGATAATTCCATTAGCCGATAAACACTAGACCTTTGGACCTTCAATGATTATCCAACTAATAGACCCATTATCACCCACTTAATGGGAGGCTATGATCTAGTTATCACAATAACTATCTCATTTTAAGGATCTAATAATTTTAGAAGATTTAATTTGAAGATGAGGGAAGATCAAATGAACCAGCTTGTCATGATCCTCTCATTGGCTTCACCAAGTCAACTTAAAAGAGACTATTAATAGGCTGGTCTAGGAGCACCTAAATCAGTCACATTGATTTACCTAGCTAACATGGGTCAGCTCGAATAGTCAAGTGATCCGATCAAAATATAATTTTATCAAGAGGTCAGGTAAGTTCGATCAATAGGAGGATCTGCCAAAGCTTGCCTTAGACACCATCAAAAATGGCTAGGTTAGCGGACTGCCAATTAAAGACCACCAATCTGGTTTATCTTAGACACCAACTAATTTAATTAGTCTTGATTAGATCAACCTAATAGTTCATGCTAAACCGCGTAGCCAAGAATCAAGTCCATCTTGGGTCTTGTTAAAGATATGAATTTGACCAACTACAACTATTGTAATTGAACTAGAGAATTCTTGACCTAATCTAAGACAACAATTGATTAGATTTAACCAATTCTCTAATTAAGTGCATTCTTTAATCTAACCCTAGGTCTAATCCAATTAATAGACCTAATCTTCACTAACCCATTTAACCAATGTGTTATGATTTGTATATTAGGATCTTCAAGTCATAATTCTAAATCCTAATCAAATAACTTCTTAATTCTTAATTAAGTTTTGGACTGAGGGTTGGGGTTCAGCTTTCAAAAATGATTTTCATATTTATAATATATTTTTACAACATTATTCTATCAACCAAGTTGTATGTTTGATTCATAATCAATATGCATGTAAGATAAGTATGAAACTACTTTAGATCTAATCTAAATAGGTTCATGTAATTGAAACAGTTTAAATTATAATCAATCATAAATTATCTTAGATCAAATCTAACATATTTATGATGATTAAAATTAGATTAAAATATTTTTAATTAGATCATAAAATCTTTTAGATCTAATCTAAAATTTTATGATCAATATTTTAGATCAGCACGTACTAGGACAACCTCTCCACTATAAGAGATAAACCTTATAGCAGGACAAACTTATAGCAGTCCGTGTAATCTAAAATTTTTATTTTTATATCTAAAATTATTTTAAATTTAATAAATTATAAATAAAATTAGATCATATCTAATAAATTTATGATAAGAAGCAGATCAACATGAACTAGGACAACCTCCCCACCGTAAGGGATAAATCTTACAGTAGGACAACCTTATAGCAGTTCGTATGATCAAAATTTTTAATTTTAGATTTAATAATAACATTATAATTAGATCTAATCTAAAAAATAATCTAAATATGCATGCATAATCATATAATAATCAATCTGGATTTGATACCAATTGAAGCAACCAGATCTAGGATTTTAGGGGTAGATCTTGAAACTTTTTCAAGATTCGACAGCGAAAGACTAAAATTAATTAAAATTAATTTTAAATATCAAAAAATACTCTAGATCGAATATTATATTATATGATCATGATATATTTTTAAATTAGAAATTAAACATAAGGAAGAAACTAAAAACATGTTGATCACATCAACATGCAAATACACTACATCTAATGTAGGTATAAAAAAAATAGATCAGATCTATTACCTATGTAAGTTAGACATTCTAACTTACTAATCTAGGCTTGAGAATGATGTTGCAAGCTTTAGCCTCTAGGAGTCATCTCACGAATCACGATCAGAAGTCCTGATGGAGGAAATCAACACAGTATACTAGTACTGTGCTGAACCTTCTTCGATGATCGATCTAGAACCAACTTCTTCAAATCTTAGACTTTCTAATTTTTAAAAGCAACGAAAAGAGATTTTAAATCTAGGACACCTCTCAAAAATCTCTAAACAAGGAGGAAGAGATCAAAGAAAAACCCTAGAAGAAGAACCCTTCTTCTTCTTCTTATTTTCTCTCTCCTAGACACCTAGATTGGTGTCTATGAAATCCCAACACCCAAGAACTATTTCTTCCTAGTTTTCACACATCTAAAAGCCCTCTCAATGGTCTACAACATATATAAAAATTAGCCTAAAACCTAGATAAGGAATGTCCAATTTGGGCAAGACAAGGGGCGCCCAACTCTTGGGCTTCCCCTCCAATATTTTTAGCATGGATCATCTGAGAATGTCGCAAAAAATCTTCTCCTTTTTACCATGAAAATATGAGAGAAAATAGGGAGGATGACACACATGGGAGGAGAAATTTTGGTTTTTCAAAACTCTATCTCATAGGATTTGAAACCAAAATAAATTCCATTCTTTGACTTGGTCCACTACCTAATTTTCATATGAGAAAGAGAGGAGAGGAGGGCATGCATGAGAAGGCCTGGGAGAGAGGTTTTTGTCACATAAAATAGAAGAGAAAGAGGGCATGGGGTGTGGGGGGCAAAGGTGGTGCAAGGTGGAATCCTAGTAAGAGCATAAGGTGGAATCCTAGTCTTACTAGGATTCCATCTATGACTTGGTCAAAATTATTTCTTAAATTAAATTAAACAAAAATTAATTAAATCAAATAAAATTAGGCCCTAACCTAATTAAAAATTTAATTAAATTAGATTAAATTATATTTAATTTTAATTTAATTTTTTAATCAAATTAGAAAATTGGGTTGACCCAAGACCTATTTGAACTAGGACTAGTTCTTTCTTGCACTTAGCTTATCCAATAAGCCAATTGAACTTGATCCAATTAAGTTCAAACAAAATATAATTAAATTATATTTAATTAGACTTAATCTTAATCCTCTGGCTTAATCAAATTAAGCTAATTAGCAATCTAATTGCTAATCGATCCTCCTGCAACACATGCACTAGGTTAAACATCAATTGTATTGATCATTTAACTCTAAAATAATTCTTAATCATTGATCAACCATCCGATTAGATCATAAGCTTTAATGTGTGTGACCTCATAGGTTTGAATCTAAGTCAGTAGCATAAGAATAGATTTTTATACCAATTGAAGTAATGATCTAGCAATGATACCCGACGGCTGGTAGATCGAATGTGTAGAATAATATCCTTAGAACCCATGTGGATATAGTTTTCATATAATTCATTCTCTTAATCAAAATGCTCATAGGATACCTCAAAGTTTAACTGTCAACTCTAATCAGGTTGTCCATATTATATTTTAAAATATCAAATCCATCTGATGGATTATCCTGGCCAAGGTTTTACTATATTGAAATACAGTAATACATTCTTCTCAAACTCTTGGAGTAATCAATTCCATCTTGATCACACACTGACTTCGTAAGTACTTAACTATGCCCAGAAGTCTTCCATTACTAAATTAGAAATTTAGTTAGTTTGGTATCAAAGCATAGTGAGTTGCTTGCAAGTCATTGAGATGATCTTAGGTCTAAGGGATACTTATACCTATATCCCATCAGAGATATTCTCGATAACAGAATGCTCTAAAGTTGATCATGTTCAATGATGATGTATCCTTACATCTCATCTGTCTGCCATACCAGTGTCTTCACATGCCTTGGTTAAGAGGACAATCAATCTACATGGTATATAGCGATATATGCATGATAGATGCTGTGATCCTTATTAACATCCTATCATTTGGTCATGAACAGTTTTAAGGACTAATTGATAAATTCTCTCTTTATCAAATCTAAATAATCCTAATGACTTCATTACAATAATGGAGTTCGTTAGAAGATGAATACTTTATGATGAAAAATATTAAAAAAATATTTTATTTATTAATGAATCACTTACAGATACAAAGCAGCACAACCATCAACAGACTGACGATTGGCTTTGGAACATATTTTCTAATAGTTGGCTCTGAAAGACTAGGACGGGTGTGAGCCCTAGGGCTAGGATAGGAGTTATCCTAGATGAAAGCAGCATGTAGCCCTACATGGGACTCAAGGTTCAGGTGTGAGGATCTTGAGGGGGCTTGGTAGGTGCTTCAAAAACTTGGGACACAAGATGGAGCAAAGGACCAAAGCCAAGAAAAAGAATCAACCAAGACAAGGGGCTAACACATGGTGAGTTGGCTCAGATACATAGCCGAGTCGGCTCGAGCTGAGATCGAGCCAGCTCGGGGCACAGTCAAGTCGGCTGTCTCAGGCAAACAGTAGATAGGGTTCGAGTGAGATGCTGTCAAGCCGGTCTAACTCCTTAGAGAGCCGGCTCAACGGTGGTGAACAAAATTGGATGGGATTTTTTGTTTGGGATCTTAAGGCCTGTCCAATAAGATCTTAAGGAGGCTAACTCATGTATGGTTCGGGACTAGATCCAAGGGATGAGAGCATGTGAGACATATGTACATGGGCTCGATGAGTGCTTTCATGTATTGGACTAGCCAGGAGAGTTTTGGGTCAGGTCTATTAGCTATGTATAAATACATATGTTGTATTAGGATTTCATTATGCATTGGAATATAGATCTTTTCTTCCTCAATCTCTCTTCTCTCTTCTCTCTAAAGTTGTCGCCCCAAGGGGGTGCCTCCCTCTAGCCCAAGGAGGGAGGTGCCCCATCACATATCTAGATTGGGATATCGATGATTTGCTTCCATAGAGAACATCAAAGGTCTTCTCAGGTCCATGCTAAAGATCAGAGATTTCCGCTATAATTGGTATCAGAGCGGTACCAATTATCCCAATAAATTATGGAAGTAGTTAGAATGATCTTGATAATCGATCATTCTAATTGCATGAATCGAAAAAGTTTTGATCCATCGAAAGATGTTTTGATGATGTTGATGATGGAGATCGTGATATATCTCATTACCATATGGAGCTGAACCTAATTGATTCACACAAACAAGGGTTTGGGTTTGGAAGTGATCAATCAAACTAACCTAGTTTGATTGATTTGTATTAGATCCAATTAGGTTCAAGAAAATTATGCTAGCACATGATTGAGCCTAACTTTCTCCTTCTGTAGTCCTTCTGGTTCATCTCGGTTGAGCCTAATTGGTTTGGGCTCACTAGTGAATCCTATATGGATTTGTCTTTGTCTGACTGAAGCTTGTTCGGATCAGAAAAAAAAATTATCTTAATCCATCAAATGGAAATAAGACAATACTTGCTAATTCCTATCGCCATCAGCCATTTTCTATCACTGTCAAGACATGAGATGTCTCAATGCAGAAAAGAAGGGCTAGGGGCGTGTGCCCCCTTTAGACATCACCTTGAGGCATATGCCCCCTTGGATTCCACACACAAGAATGTGCACATGCCCCTAGTTGGCATGCACACATGTGGAAAAGTGAGGAGTCCCATATGGATATGACTCTAGAGGTTGCATGATGGCTTTAAACTCTTAGGCACCAAAGTGTTTGGGCCTATTCATCTATGGCGCCATCTATGGACTAAAAGGGTCTCTAATCTGATTGGATCAGGTTACATTTGTGAGCTTAGAAGTGGCACTCTCAAGTTTTGAAAATATGAGAAGATAGATCATGCAAAGACGGAAGCAAGTCAGAAGAGAAATCAGCTCTCCTAGCAAAGTTCAGAAATTGGACCGGCTCATCCTGAGATTGAGCCAGCTAAGTTGGAAACTGGATCGATTCAGTTTAGAACTAGATCGGCTAGGTCTCAGAGGAAAATTTAGATAGAAGGTAGCATTTTTGGATGGTTGGCATGATACACAACTGGATCGACTCAGTCACAGACTGAGTCGACCCAGTCGTAGGTTAGTCGGCTCAGTCTAAAACTGGATCGGCTCAGTTTTTATGGGTTATTATTTTATGTACGTAGATTGTTTGGATTTGGAGAGTTTTTCTATGACTGGGCTGGCTCAATTTTTATGGATTATTATTTTATGTATGTAGGTTATTTGGATTTGGACAGTTTTTCTATGAGCTTGGGCTTGACCCTTTGTAAAATATATATACTGAAAAAAGGTCAAGGTTGTAATAGGCTGAAATATACTGAATAAAAGCTCTTTTCTTTCAAAAATTTTTTCTTCTCTTTTTCTCTATTCCTTGAATTATTTGATCATGCTTCTACAGAAATCTCTGAGAAGTACTTTCTTGTTGCTTGGCTAATCACCGACGGCCATGCCAATCCATGTGGAAAGACCGCGTATTCTCGATAATTGGTATCAGAGTGGTGTTGCATTAAAGAAAGAAAGACACCTAGGGTTTACTACATCTAGAATCTGTTGCACCAGATTTTATCCTAAAATTTGTAGTTTGCTTCGTTGTTGTCTCTAGATTGAGATGAAGATTGTTTACACAGAGGAATAGTGATACAAAAGTTTGAAAAGAGGATGTAGAGCTAGTTAGATCTTCTTTGAAGGATAGTTTTGCTGGTGTGTGTGATCGTGAAGGGTATTAGGGATCTATTCTTGACTTATTTAAAGTTATGAGATCAAGTGGATTCAAGGTGGATTTTGAGAAGTTCGATGGCAAGGAAAACTTTATCCTATGGCAGCAAAGAGTAAAGGACTTATTGGTTCAGCAAAGGATTTATAAGGTCTTGATAAAAAAAAGGTCGGAAAAGATCAGTGCTAAGGATTAGGAAGAGTTAAAGGAAATTACTTTTAGCACAATTCAGATGTGCTTGGCCGATCAGATTTTGCTCGTGGTTTGCACAGAGACTATGGTAAAGGGGCTCTAGGAGAGACTAGAGAACACATACATAGGAAAGAACATGATGAACAAGCTGTGGTTGAAGCAATAACTGTACAGTCTAAGGATGCCTAAAGCTGGAGATCTTGTTGCACATATCCAAAAGTTCAATCAGGTGTGTTCTGAGGTGATGAGTTTGGATGTGAAGATCGACGAGGAGGATTGGGCATTACTGCTATTATGTTCTCTCCTAGGTTCATATGATGGTCTCATAACAACTTTAGTTTATGGAAAGGAGAACCTAAACTATGAAAAGATTGTTGGTGTGCTTAGATCAAATGAGCAAAGAAAAAAGATCTGCAAGGGAGACTTTAAGTTTGAGATCTTGGCTGTGAATGAAAGATGGGAAAGATCAAAGAAGAGGATAAGAGGAAGATCCAAGGGCAGGTCAAAGTCTCGTGATCAGAGGAAGATGACATTGAAATGTTATAAATATCATCAGCCTGGACACCTGAGGAGAGATTGTTCCCTTTTGAGATTAGAAAAAGGGAAGGCCAACAAGAGAGATGATACAGCTTCTATGAGCAGTAGAGAAGATCTGCTAGTTGTATCAGATGGATCCACAAAGTGCGATACTATGTAGATATTGGATTCAGCATGCTCGCACCACTATACTTCTCATTGAGAGTGGTTTGCTACGAACCAGAAGGTCGATGGTGGAAGTGTCAGCCTTGGAGATGATCACCCATGCAAAGTAGCTAGAATTGGCTCATCAGGGTGAGGATGTACAATGGGATCATTCGTACATTATCAAATGTTAGGCATGTACCAGAGTTGAAAAAGAATTTGATTTCTTTAAGCTAATTGCAGGAGCAGGGTTATGCTTTTAGTAGCCAGGCTGGGAGTGGATGTTTGAAAATTTCTAAGGGAGCTTTGGTGGTAATGAGAGGTAGAAGACTGAGCAATAATCTTTACAGAATGGAAGGCTCAGTGATGAATGATAGTGTAGAGGTGCTAGTAGTGGCACCAGAGGAGCAGATTTTATATCGACTGTGATACTATTGGATGGATTATATGAGTGATCGTTGGCTCACTGAACTAAGTAGAAGAGGTATGATCCCAGTCCTAAAGAAGGAGGGCATAGATCTTTATGAGCCGTGCATCTTTGGCAAATAGTATAGGATGAAGTTTGCCAGAAGTACCAAGTGCAGCGAGGGAGTGCTGGATTTAGTGCACTCGGATGTGTGGGGACCAGCTCTTATATCAGCTAAAGGTAGGGCAAAATACTTTATCACTTTCATTGATGATTTCTCAAGAAAGATGTGGATTTATTTGATCAGAGAAAAATCAAAGGTGTTTACCTGATTTAGAGCTTGGAGAGCTGAAGTAGAGGAGTCAGGAAGATAGGTGAAGTATCTAAGGTCGGACAATGGAGGAGAGTATACTAGCCTAGAGTTTAAGAGGTACTATGAGAAAAATGGCATCAAACGTCGTTACATGGTGAAGATGACTCTCTAGTAGAATGGTATCGCGGAAAGGATGAATCGGATACTAACTGAGAAGGCTCGATGTTTAAGGCTACTGACATCACTCCCAAAGTACTTTTGGGGTGATGCTCTAATTTTTTCTTATTTTCTTGTGAACAGGTTTCCTCATTATAAGCTGAATGGAGGCATTCTAGAGGAGCTCTGAAGTGAAAAGAAGGTCGAGCTTGGCCATCTGAAAGTCTTCGATTGCACAGTCTATGCACATGTGGAGGCAACCGAGAGGAGCAAATTGGATCCAAAATCTCAAAAGATGACATTCATAGGATATCCACAAGGAGTCAAGGGGTACCTACTATAGAACTCTCAGGCACCGAAGTCAATGATCAGCAGGAACGTTATCTTTGATGAGAAGAGCATCTTAAGGAGGTCTGGGATAGATGGAACTAGAGAAACAAAGATAAACGGTGGTGGCTAGTCAGAGAAGATGGCATGCAGGTTACATCCACTTACAGAAGTGTTCCTGTTGAGGTGGAGCTGGGCAGAAAAATAGTCTCGGATTGAAAATAAGCATGGAGGGCCGGCAGTTCAGATAGATATGTAGGCGCAGCCAGAAACATCAGGCAGAGATGTGCCAATGGAAGTGGCTTTGCATAAGCCCCAGTATACTATTAGGAGATTGGTCAGATATGGCATTGATGAGGTTATCTCCTATGCACTCATCACTGCTAATAGAGAACCAGAGAATTATGCAGAGGCCATGGAGAGTGAGGATCATGATTTGTGGATACAGGCCATGATGGAGGAGATGGAATCACTTGAGAAGAATTAGACATGACAGCTGGTGGATCTTCCATAGGGTGCTCGACCTATTGGCTCAAAGTGTGTGTTCACAAAGAAAGAAGCACCTTCAGAACAAGGTGGAGTCAGATTCAAAGCAAGGCTAGTAGCAAAAGGATACTCACAAAGGGAAGGGATTGACTACATAGAAATTTTCTCTTCTGTGGTGCATTATACATCTATTTGAGTTTTGCTGTCACTGGTGGCACAACATAACATGAAATTGGAATAGATGGATGTGAAGACGGCCTTCCTTCATGAGACTTTGGAGGAAAGAATTTACATGAAGCAGTCAGATGATTTCATGGAGATGGAACAGGAAGAAAAGGTGTGTTTACTTAGGAAGTCTTTGTATGGCTTGAAATAATCCCCTCGTCAGTGGTATCGAAGGTTTGATAGCTTTATCTTGAGCTTGGGTTTCAGCAGATGTGAACATGATTGTTGCGTCTACATCAAGAATGTAGATGAGGAGGATGCCCTGTACCTATTATTGAATGTAGATGATATGCTCATAGTCAATAGAAGCATGGATGCTGTGAAAAGATTAAAAATAACATTATCATCTAAGTTTAAGATGAAGGATTTGGATCCAGCTGAGAAAATCCTTGGAATGAAGATTTACAGAGATAAGTGCAAAGGAGTGCTCCATTTGTCACAAAAAAAATATGTCCGAAAGATTCTGGAGAGGTTTGGGATGGAGAAGGCCAAATCTGCAGAGACGCCATTGTCGAGCCATATGTTTCTCTTCAAGTTACAGAGCCCCCAATTAGAAGAGGAGAGAGAGTACATGAAATGAGTTTCTTATGAAAATGCTGTAGGCAGTATGATGTACACTATGGTGTACTGTAGACTAGATATAGCACATGCTGTGAGCACGGTTAGTAGATACATGGCTAAGTCTGGAAAGGAATACTGGAAAGCATTGAAATGGATATTGAGATATCTGCATGAAATAAGAGATTATGGTTTGATGTTTGGCAGGCAGTCGAGAGGATTTGGAGAACAATCTGTGAAGATGTATGAAGGTTTAGGTTCTTTGGAAGGATTTGTTGATGCAAATTATGCTGGTGATCTTGATACAAGGAGGTCTACTACTGGATACCTCTTCTGTATATATGATGGATCGGTGTCTTGGAGATCAACCCTTCAGTGAATCACGATCTTGTCTACCATAGAGATCGAGTACACTGGGATAATAGAGACTGCAAAGGAAGCCCTTTGGCTTAGAAGGCTGATTGATGAGTTGGGGGTGGAGCAGAGCAAGGTTACACTATTTAGTGATAGTTAGAGTGCTCTATTGTTGGCATAGAACCCAGTCTATCATGCACGCACAAAGCATATAGATGTAAGGTACCACAGGATCAGAGAGCTGATGGAGGAAGGTGAAGTGGAACTGATGAAGGTCCATACTAAGGAGAATCAGTCTGATGCACTCACGAAGATACTCTCTACAGATAGTTTTCATATATGTGTAGCACGGATGGATCTATTGAGAATAGAAGAGTTCACAAGGACTTCGAAGCACCAAGATGGAGAATGTGAGCTCAGAAGTGTTACTCCCAAGTCTTAGAAACATGAGAAGGTAGATCATGGAAAGATAGAAGTAAGTTAGAAGAGAAATCAGCTCTCCTAGCAAAGTTCAAAAACTAGGTCGGCTCATCCTGAGATTGAGCCAGCTAAGTTAGGAACTAGGTCGGTTCAGTCTAGGACTAGGTCGGCTAGGTTAAAAAGAAAAATTCAAATAGAAAGCAGTATTTTTGGGCTATTGGCACCGTACACAACTGGGTCTGCTCAGTCCCAGACTGAGCCGACCTAGTCACAGGTTAGCCAGCTCAGTCTGAAACTGGGCGGACTCAATTTTCGTGGGTTATTATTTTATGTATGTAGGTTGTTTGAGTTTGGAAAGTTTTTCTATCAACTTGGGCTTGATCCTTTGTAAAGTATATATACTAAAAATAGTTCAAAATTGTAATAGGCTGAAATATATTGAATAAAAGCTTTTTTCTCCTAAAAATTTCTTCTTCTCTTCTTCTCTATTCTTTAAATTGTTTGATCGTGCTTCCACAGAAATCTCTAAGAAGTACTTCCTTATTGCTTGGCTAATCACCGATGGCCATGTCGATTCATGTGAGAAGAGCACGTACTCTCGATAATATCACTCCATCAATTAGATTTAGATTTGATTAATTCGAGCAATATGATTGGTCGGACCTGTGTGGCACTGCGTGATGCAGCAGGGTCTATTTAAATCCTATCTATGCCTAGGATTTCAAGTGTCTACTCATTCACCATGCCATAAGGCTACCCCTCCTCTCCTCCATGCCTCCCTCTGGTCCTCTCTCTCCTCTCTCCATGCTTAAGTGGCTGGGCAAATCCAGAATAGAAGATCAAGTTGTTGATGCAAGGATTAGGAAGATAGTCGACGAGTTCATGAGATGAGCTTGCTATCTTTATCAATCATTTTGAAGGCTCTATGAATCAGATCCAAATCTAATTTTTATAAATTAGATCCATAAGGAGATCATGTCTAGATCCTACCAGAGTGGACATTGATAGAGGCTAGGCACATGCATGGCTTGATCTAAGACCTCCAGACTTCAGCAGATCATCGGTAGGGTAATTAGATTACCCGAATAAGGTATGAAATTAAATCTAATTTAATTTTAATTTTTAGTTTTAATAATAGATTTATAGAATCAGATTCAAGATATCTCATATTTGATTAAAATTTTTTAGAAAATTTTTGAAATATCTCTTTAGATCCAATCAGATCTGAACGATCCTATGGCAGGAAAATGCTGATTTTCCTTCAACTGGTATTAGAGCCAGATTAGTAGTTCTTCAGATCTATTTTAGATCTAATATTTTTATATTTTATGATTTGATATTAAAAAATTTTAGATGTCACATCAATTATGATTAGATCTAAAATCAAAAAATTAAAAAAAAAAATGGATTTATATCAATAATGTATGAGATACATATCTAGACTATGTGTAAAATTATTCCATGTGTAGTCTAGTATAATTTTTCATTTTGATATGATTCAATTTTATTTCTATTTTTTGATATTATAAATATTATAATTAGATTTAAAAATAAAAAATAATTTTTTTAAATTTTTATATAAGATATGATAGATGCATGCCTAGACTAATTGTAAAATAGTTCTATGAATTATCTAAAATAAAGTTTTATTTGATGCAATCAATTTAAAATTTTATTTTTTATATTTCATATGTGATATATTAGATCTAAAAGTATGTAATTAAGTTTTAATGATTAATACATGAGATGTATACAGAACATGCATGATTAGATCTGTGATCTTATATGAGATATATGTTGTAGATCTTATTATTTTGTAGTGTAGTAATTACTCCCGATTAAGGCATTCCCCTTGGTTGTCTGATCATAAGAGTAAGAAGGGTTTAAAGTATTTAAAAATATGTCTTAAAGCCAATCATCTAAGTGGTAGATGATTGAAATTAGTATATGAATTATCTAATAATAATAGTTATTTGGCTGGTTCATCATAAAAGTTCTATCTTTCTTAAATGAACTTCTAAATTAGGATGAAATTCTTAGAACCACGATCAATCGATAAAAAAAAGTTATCAAATGGTTCTTAAATTATTCATGATCAAATGATAAGTTATTAATAAGGATAATAATTTATCCAGTATAGATCGTTGTATGCCATATGCATTGATTATCCTCATAACCAAGTGGTGTGGAGACACTGGTATGGCATCTAGGTGAGATGTAAAAGTACATCTACACTAAACATGACTAATATAGCACTCTATTATCAAGAGTAACTAGTTAAGACCAATGGATATAAGTGTACCTCCGATCTGAGATCATCATGGTAACTTGCAAGCAACTCAATATACTTTGGTGCCAGACTATCTATATTTCTAATATAGGTCCAAAAAATTTTTGGATACAATCAAGTACTTATGAAGTCAGTGTGTGAGTCAAGATGGAATTGACCACTCTCGATTAGCTTCAAGAAGAGAATGACTCATTATGTTTCAATTTAGCAAAATCTAGGCCTTGGTAATCCTCGTGAGGAGTCAAGGGATTTGTAAAATTTTGAGACATAATAGAGATAAGTTGTATGAGTGTTGACAACATACTCAAAGTCATCTTAAGCATTATTGATCAAAAAAATGAATTATATAGAAACCATGGGCCAAGATTCTAAGAATGTTGCTTTGCATACATTTGACCTATCCAGACATCGAAAACCATTGCTAGATGGTTACTTCGATTGATACAAGAATTAATTTCTATGCTACCAACTTAGGTTCGAATCTATAGGATCATACACATAAGAGGTTGTAGCCTAATCAAATGGTTAATTGATGATTGAGAATCATTTTAAGGTCAAACAATCAATACGATTGATGTTTGACCTAATGCAAGTATTGTAGGAGAATCGATTAGCAGTTAGACTGCTAATTAGCTTAATTTGATTGAGCAATCAGGTTAAGATCAAGTCTAATTGAATTAAACTCAATTAAAATTAGTTTAAACTTAATTAGATTAATTTTAATTAGTTTATTGGATAAGTCAATTGCAAGGGAGAACAAGTTCCTGTTCGATTAGGACTTAAGTGCACCTAATTTCTAATTTGATTAGAAATTAAATTTAATTTAAATATAATTTAAATCTAATTTAATAAGACCCATAATTAGATTATAATTGCTTATGTGTTAGGTTAACTCAAAACTAATTTGAATTGAGTTTAAAATACTTTGACATAGTCAAACTGTAGGACTCTCAATTGGACTGGGATTCTACTTCTCCCTTTGTGCCCATTAAGAAGCCACGCAAATTTTTTTTTGCCATTACCTTTGCTATTTGCATGAGTTTTCTCATGCTAATCAGAGTTCCATGTCCCCTATTCCATTGATTATGGGAATAAGTTTGAATTGGTCAAAACTTGGAAAGTTGTTATGCTTTGATAGAGTTTTAGATTTCTAAAACTCTTCATTACTTTTGCGCCCTTTTTCCAATAACATATTATTTTTTGTTCACCCATTTTTTAGCATTTTTGTGCAAGAATTTTAGAATTCTCATCACCATTTTAGGGGAGACGTCCAAGAGTTGGACGCCCCCATAATTTCTTCAAATTTGAATCCCTAACTACCTTCCTTTGACCTAGTCTTCCATAATTGTAGGTGCCTCATATTTTAGTGGTTTTGGGCATGAGAGGGCCATGGTTTTTTTTCACACAAAATTTGAAGAGAGAGGTGTGAAGGGCATGGGAAGATGGCATCCAAAATAGTTGGGCGTGGATGCTCCTTTTGAATATCAAGTTGTTGATGTAATGGTGAGAGAAAAGTAAGAGAAGAATGTCTTCTCTTAGAGTTTCTTTCTAGAAATTTTTCTTCTCAATTTTTGTAAGATTTTTTCTTGGAAAAAACTAGAGAGGAAGAGCTATGGGGCTTGGAGGTTGAATGCTCCAAGGAGTTGGGGCATGGTGGTTTGTTTTGGACATGATTTGATCATGTCCTGATGAGAGAAGAAGAAGAGAAGAAGGTCTTCTCTTAGGGTTTCTTTAAGAGCCCTTCTTCTCCTTCTTTTGTTAGATTTTTTCATTAGAAAAAATTAGAGAGGGAATGAGCCATAGACCATGAAAATTCTAGAGGAGAAGGTCTCCACATGTTATGGTAAGGAGATCAGTTTAGGACATTAATGGTTGATGTCCTGAAGAGAAGATGGATCTTCTCTTAATGGTCTCTCTTCAAGCATTTTATTTTTTGATTTTTGGGAGATCCAAAGGTTGAACTTCTTCCTTAATTCCTTCTCTTATTCTTCATCTCTTGGAGTGTCCAAGAGATATGAAGAATAAATTATAGATTAACCATCTGAAGAAATTCACAAGAAGCTAGCACTTTGAGCGGATCTTCATTCAACGAATCTTCGATTTTGTTGCAGTCTCGTATGGATCACCTATAGAGGTCAGACGTATGTGCGGCTCTAAAAAAATAATATAAAATCAATCATGGAGTTCTTGACCCACACAAAGGTAAAAGATTTGATCTCTTCACTCACCTAGATGTGATCTAGGTTTTAGATCTAGAATTATTCTAGATCTAGGATATTGATTTGATCAATACCAAAATATTTATTTTTTAATTTAAAATATAATATGACATATTATAGGTCCTAGTTGTAGGGTTTAGTAATTTGATTACATGCATTTATAGATTAAATGATTTAATTTACAACTTTCACTGCGTTATATTTCAAAAAAGTTTTGAAATTCATGCATGAAATCTTACATATTTTTCATCAATGGTATCAAAATATTTTGGTTCTATTATAACATGATCATATTTATATTAAATTAAATATAAAAAATAAATCTCTATAGATCGCACATATTGATTATAAGGTTATCCTACTGTAAGGTTTATCCCAGAGGTTGTCCTAGTATGTGCTGATCTATTCTTGAATCATGAATAAGTTATATATGATCTAAATAATTTTATAATTTATTTTTTTAATTTAAATTTAATATTAAATAGATATTATATCTATTTTAGATTATTTATATATGATCTAAATAATATCGGATCGAACATACTGATTATAAAATTATCCTGCTGGAAGATCTATCCCTTATAGTGGAGAGGTTGTCCTAGTATGTGCTAACCTGAATAAATCATAAATATGTTAGATAAGATCTAAAGTGATTTATGATTTATTTTTAAATTTTAAATCTAATTTTAAATAGTTTATGATCTGATCCATATGATGTATTTTATGTTTAGATCTAGATCCTATTATTGCATATATTGATATCTATCTTTTGTTTTGAATCTAGAATGTATATGATATATTTATTTTATAGAATTTAAATTAAAAACTTACTTTCTACAAAATTTTAGATTCAAAACCATAGAACATGATTGAAATATTAAAACAAATTAGATCTAAAATCATATATTAAATATGATTCAATGTAAACTATTTACAATTTCAAACTATTTCAAATGATCAAATCAAAAATTAGTTCTGAGGTTCCATAAATCCAAACCCATAAGCTTTG
This sequence comes from Cocos nucifera, assembly GCA_006176705.1. NCBI lineage: Eukaryota > Viridiplantae > Streptophyta > Magnoliopsida > Arecales > Arecaceae > Cocos > Cocos nucifera. Next base: position 46,860 of record QRFJ01007655.1, read on the forward strand.
AACTTAATTGAGAATTAAGTGATTATTTAGGATCTAGGTTTGTGATTTAAAGATCCTAAGATAATTTTATAAAATGTGGGTTAAAGAAAAATGGGTTAGCTTTGATTAGGTCCTTCACTGGGTTAGACCTAGGGTTAGATTAAATATGGACTAAGTTAAGAAATTGATCAAACCTAATTAATAGTTAATTAGGATTAGGTCATTTTTTTAGATCACTTCAATAGTTGTAGTTGATCAAAGTCTATACATCTAACAAATGGATACTGATCATGGCTTAGTGGTCGAGCCAGAGTCTTTAGGTAGATCAAATCAAAACTGATAAATTGTTTGATATTTAAGGTAGGTTTGGCATTCCAAATTAGGGGTTTTTAATTGATAGCCCACTTACCTTGCCATTTCTAATGCTGTCTAAGACAAGTCTTGGTAGATCCTTCCACCGATCTCACTTACCTGGCCAATATGGTTAATCAGGTCTTGATTAGGTTACTCATTGATTCGTGCTAACCCATGTCACATAGAAAATCTGTGAGATTGATTTTATTCAGTGAGGCTGATCTAGGTGCCCATGGATTGATATTAATCCTAGTCCTTGTTAGTGACTTGAGAAGTCAGTGGAAGGATTTGACTTGGTGAAGTCAGTAGAAGCAAATTGGTCCATGTCCTTTCTATCCTTAAATCATAAATAATTTTAAATTTTTTAAAATTATTAGGTCCTTAAAATGATAAAGTTATGAAGATAACTAAGTCATAGCCTTCCATTTAAGTGTTTGATAACGGGTCCATTAACTCAATGATCATTGGAGGCCCATAGCCCTGGTGCTCGTTGACTAATGAAATTATCATTCATCATATAATGACTTGAATGTGTCTCTCTAATGGTAATTAGGTTGATCAACCATAGTTGGACTTAATCATTCGTTGGTTAGATGCACCAAGTATAGTCATGTTAATGGTTGGACCTAATCGGATCCTTACAGTAAAGGCCCTAGCTTACTGATTAGATTTTTGGGGCAAAATTAAATTACTAGAAGTTATTTTGAGAAACAATTGGTGATGAACCCACCCTTAGATGTACATGGATTAACCAACCATAGTTAGGCTTGTGTGTAGTCTATGTGGATTCTAGTACCTATTAGAAAATTAAAGTAATTTTTTGAATTAGAGGTAGAGGCTACCAATTCGAATAAAATAGTAGGAGAATCTTAAGACTAAAATCCAAGTCTCTAGGCTTAATATAATTCATATACTTAGGTCATTGTTCTCTTTTCTCAAAATAAGGCTTAACCCTAATTGCTCCAATCACTATTAGACAGTGATGACTTATGGGACCCAACTTCGATAATTAGTATCAAAAATTGAATTTGGTTCAACAGTATGAATGAATTCATACTGAGGCTTCTGAGCCCAGTCAAAATAATTAGTCCAAAGTTGATCCAAATTAGGCATAGTATTTCTACTATTAGAAGCAGGATCATAGGAAGAAGAATTGTCTTACTTTTCTTGACCATAATAGGCTGAACAAGAGAAAGGAGTAAGAGTTGCTCATTAAGGATGTTATATGATAATATCTTAAAAAAAAAAATTTAAAATTCTGCTATCTGGATATTGGATACCGGTAGTCCTATGCAATTTATTGCAAGAACTACAGGTAAGTGGAATGTTTGAAAATGATAAAAAATTTCTAAACGTTAGAGAAAGAAGTCCTGTTATAATCCTAACTTTAGAAATTATCAAGCTTATTTTCAAAAGATATTATTTTGAGTGATTATCACTATTATCCATTATTTATGATAAATATGATCTCTATTGGCCTTTTGATCAGAGATGGCCAACCTTTATCAATAAAGGAGATTATTGTGATATTATTATGAATAATATTATAATAATACATAGATAATAAAAAATAATATTTAATATTTATATAGTCTGTTAAGTGTAATGTACATATTTAATAAACATCCAAGTTAGATTATGTCATGGATGTCTATCTTTGGCATTATACGCTTAGTCATCTTGATAAGAATAGGATAAATAGGTTAGCTTGAGGGAAAAACTTTGATATAAATGATTGTGAATCATTGATAGCCTGTGAGTCTTGTCTTCTTGAAAAAATGATAAAGTCACCTTTTAATGAAAAAGATGGAGCCGATAATGTTCTAAGTCTCATACATAGTAATGTATGTGAACCTATGAACTTAAGTGCCAAAGAAAGATATTAATATTTTATTATAAACGATCTATTTGAGCATGGGTGTGTCTAGCTTGAATTATTTAAAATATTTAAATAATTTAATAATAAAATAGGAAAATAAACTAAAAATTATATTGAAACTCTTCGATTATATCGAAGAGGCAAATACTTATCTAGCAAGTTTGTGACATATCTAGGAGAGAATTGGATTCTCTCTCAGTGGATTCCTTTTCAGAACACAGTGTATTTGAAAGAAAAAATTAAAATTTGTTAGATATGGTTCAATCCATGATAGGATTCACTTATCTGCCTATTTTAGGATTGTGCTCTTATGACTATTTATTTTACTTTGAAAATTTATTGAGTAAATCTATTGTATGGATTCCATATGGGATATGGATCGGGCATATACCAAGACTCCCTCACCTTCAGATTCAGGTTGATCGGCCTATGTCATAGGTCTACACATAAATAAACTTGGAACCTGGTCCAATAGATGTTTAAGGATTATTAATTCTACCATGCTAAAGAACATAAGATGTTCATTAGCAGTAGGGCATTCTTTTTGAAAAGAAGTTTCTTAGAGAAGGAACCGATGCCTATCAAGTTGAACTTGGAGATGTTTGATTGGTAGAAAAGAACCAACATAATCTAGTAAATCTACAAAATCGAATTTGATTAGATCAAATCTAGAGCTCATTAAAGTAGCACCTTTAAGAAAATCTAGTAGAGTACCGCAATAGCTGGATAGATACTTTAGTGTCTAGGTCTGGGATGGTGATCTTATTGAGCTCGATGAGAACAATAAGGATCCGATCATCTATAGGGATGCAATGTAGTGGTCTAACTCTGAGAAGTGGCTTGGAGCCGCATAATCTAAATTAAAGTTAATGAAAATCAATAGTGTGTGGACACTAATTGATTCACCTGAAGGAATAAAATTCTTGGATGTGAATGAATTTTTAAAAGGATCAGAGTAGCATAAATAGGAAGGTAAAGACCTGTAAAGCCCATTTGGCTATTATCTCAGTTTTCAAATATATATTTTGAACGTATGTCTTTGTTATGAACAAAGATAAATCCTATGTTTGTAAGTGGACAAAATATTCTACAGTGTTATTTCTTGTATTTTCTATGGATGAAGTTCTCTTAATCGAGAATGGCATTCTAGCATTGTAAGGAATAAAGGTTTGATTATTATCTAATTTCTCTATGTTCAAAATTTGATATAGTATACTCACTAATGGTAGTGAGTAGATACCAGTTTGATCTAACTGAGAATCACTCAAAGATTATTCAGACAATCCTCATGTATTTGAGAAATACTAAGGTCCAATGACTTAAATATGGAAATACTGATTTAAAACATGTGGATATTTTAATTTTAGTCAGAACAAGATGGCAACAATAGAATATCGGATGATACCTTAATTACAGGAGCAATCTACTGAAAAGGTTCCAAGCAGGATACTGTAGCCTATTCAGTTAGTGATGTAGAGTACATCGTGGCATATGATGCTGCTATGTAAGCTGTGTAGTAGCTGAGATTTATTAGCAGGATGGGAGTGGCACCCTCCACCAATGGTCCAATCTTATCATAGCACGAAACCATAGCTCAGGCTAAAGAACTGAAGGACTAGCATATTCTGCATCACTATCATCTTTGATTTTAGATCAAGATAACGTCAATTTTTGGAAGATTGATGAAAAAGAAGAACTTGACCAACCCATTTGCTAAGGCCTCAGAACTAAGGAGTTCTACAAACTCAAGTGAAAGATAGGATATTTGATATCGTTCTGATTGGCTTTAGTCCAAATGAGAGTTGTTGAAAAATATGTTCTAAAGCCAATAATCTAAGTGGTAGACGATTGAAATTAGCATATGAATTATCTAATAATAATAGTTATTTGGCTAGTTCATCATAAAAGTTTTATCTTTCTTAAATAAACTTTTAAATTATGATGAAATCCTTAGAACCATAATCAATCAATATAGAAGAATTTATTGGATGATTCTTAAATTATTCATGATCCAATGATAAGTTATTAATAAGGACGATAACTTATCGAGTATAGATCACTGTATGCCATATGCATTGGTTATCCTTGTAACCAAGTGATGTGAAGACACTGGTATGGCATCCAGATGAGTTGTAGGAGTATATCTATATTGAACATGATCAATGTAGCACTCTACTGTCAAGAGTAGCTAGTTAAGACTAATGGATAGAAGTGTCCCTCCAACCTGAGATCACGATGATGACTTGCAAGCAACTCACTGTACTTTAATGTCAGACTGTCTATATTTCTAATATAAGTTCGAAAGAATTTTGGGTATAGTCAAGTACTTATGAAGTTGGTGTGTGGAACAAGATGGGATTGACCACTCTTGATTAGCTTTAGAAAGAGAATGACTCATTGTGTTTCAGTTTAGCAAAACCTAGGTCAGAATAATCCTCCTGAGGAGTCATGGGATTTGCAAAATTTTGAGATACAATAGAGATGACTTGTATGAGTGTTGACAGCATACTCGAAGTCGTCTTGAGCATTATTGATCAAAGGGATAAATTATATGATAACCATGGGCTAGGATTCTAAGAATGTTGCTTTGCATACATTCGACCTATCCGAATGTCAGGAACCATTGCTAGATGATTACTTCGATTGTTATAGGATTTGATTCCTGTGCTACCAACTTAGATTTGAATCTATAGGGTCACACATATAAGAGGTTGTAATCCAATCAGATGGTTAATCGATGATTGAGAATCATTCTAAGGTCAAACAATCAATACGATTGATGTTTGACCTAATGCAAGTATTGTAGGAGGATCGATTAGCAATTAAATTGCTAATTAGCTTAATTTGATTAAGCAATCAGGCTGAGATCAAGTCTAATTAAATTAAATTTAATTAGAATTAGTTTAAATTTAATTAGATTAAGTTTAATTGATTTTTTGGATAAGCCAATTGTAAGGAAGAACAAGTTTCTATGCGACAAGACCTGAGTGCGCCTAATTTTTAATTTAATTAAAAATTAAATTAGATTTAAATATGATTTAAATTTAATTTAATAAAGCTCCTAATTAGATTAGGATTATCTATTTGTTAGGTTAACTCAAAACTAATTTAAATTGGGCTCAAAATACTTTGACCTAGTCAAACTGCAAGACTCCCAGTTAGACTGGGATTCCACTTCTCCCTTTGTGCCACGCAAATTTTTTTTCACCACCACCTTTGGTATTTTCATGAGTTTTCTCACACTAATTAGGGTTCCATGCCCCCTATTCCATTGATTATGGGAATAAGTTTGAATTGGTCAAAACTTGGAAAGTTGTTATGCTTTGATAGAGTTTTAGATTTCTAAAACTCTTCATTCCTTTTGCATCCTTTTTCCAATGCCATAATACTTTTTGTTCACCCAATTTTTGGCATTTTTGTGCAAGGATTTCAGAATTCACATCGCCATTTTTTAAGGGGAGGCATCCAAGAGTTGGACGCCCCATAATCTCTTCAAATTTGAATCCCAAACTACCTTCCTTTGACTTAGTCTTCCATAATTGTGGGTGCCTCCTATTTTATTGGTTTTGGGTGTGAGAGGGCCATGGTTTTTGTTCATGCAAAATCTAAAGAGAGAGATGTGAAAGTTGAAGGGAAAATCCTGATTTCCCAAACCATATTTGTTTAGATCTGAATGGATCAAGAGATATATTTCAAAATTTTTTTCTCTTTGATCCAAATTAGATCTGAGATGTTTTAGATCTGATCTTTATTATTCTAATAATAAAAATAAAATATAGATAAATTAAATCATATTTAATTTACCTTGATGTAAGATAATCCTATTATCCATTGATGATCCTGTAAGCAGCGGAAGGTTCTAAATCCAGCCACGCAAGTGCCTGGCCTCTACCGGTATCCACTCGAGCTGGATCTGGAGATCCTCTTCTTTTCTATCATATTTCTAAAAATCAGATCTAAATCTGATTTAGAAATCTTCAAAATAACTTTCGAAGATTAGCAGTTGTCCTTTGCAGCAGCATAGCCTTCTAGCTTTTTGTTGCCTTTCTCTCTCCTGGATTGCACCAACTTGGATCCCAAACTACTTTGGGCATGGAGAGGAGAGGGAGAAGATGGACTTGGCATGGAGGAGGAGAGAAAGGCAGCCTTCGAGTGTAGGAAATTTTTCAGATACTCCTTGAGTTGGGCACAGGATCTTATTTATAGACTATGCGTGATCCAACTCCTCTTCTTTCCAACCAATCACAACTCTTTATGAAATTAGATCTAAATCTGATTGGTGGGAATAGAGTCCCTTGGATTCATCCTTAGATGGTGCCTAAGATCAGTCAAAGTTGGTTCTTAGGAGGAGTCTAATCGGAATCCAAAAAGGAGATGGAGTCCTATCCAACAGGGACTCCTGGGCGCCTCCTGCTTGGGCGCACGCCACCCTTGGCGTGCGCCCTCCTCCTTGCCAGGTTCTGGCAGGGGGACAAGCCCCCACCAGCTCTCCAATAGGTGCATGACACGTGGATAGAAGTCAAAGTGTCAATGGTCAACATTTGACCAGTCAAAGGTCAACTTTTGACCAAAGTCAAAGGACGAGAAATGGCAGGTGACCAAAAATGGTAGGTATTGTCTTACAAAATAAGACAACCCTTTTCTAACCTGGACAGGCTCCAGTCAGACCAAGTGAAGGCCTCTGATTCGAGCACAAACTCCTTTGGCTCAGTCAGGACAACTATTTATGATAGTAAAAGAAGAATGTTAGGTTCAATCGAGTGCTAGCACGATTTTCTTGAACCTAATTGAATCTCATTCAGATCAATTGAACTGGATCAGTTCAATTGATGATCACCAGATTCAAACCCTTGTTTGTGTGACCCAGTTAGGTTCAGTTCTGTATGGTAATGGGATATGTCATGATCTCTATCATCGACATCATCGAAACTCCTTTCGATGGATCATAACTCTTCTGATTCGAACAGCTAGAATGATCGAATTCTGTTCGAATCAGAAGAGTTCTGATCCATCGAAAGGAGTTTCGATGATGTCGATGATAGAGATCATGACATATCCCATTACCATACAGAACTGAACCTAACTGGGTCACACAAATAAGGGTTTGAATCTGGTGATCATCAATTGAACTGATCCAGTTCAATTGATCTGAATGAGATTCAATTAGGTTCAAGGAAATCGTGCTAGCACTCGATTGAACCTAACGTTCTTCTTTTACTATCATAAATAGTTGTCCTGACTGAGCCAAAGGAGTTTGTGCTCAATTCAGAGGCCTTCACTCTGGTCTGACTGGAGTCTGTCCAAGTCAGAAAAGGGTTGTCTTATTTTGTAAGACAATACCTACCATTTTTGGTCACCTGCCATTTCTCGTCCTTTGACTTTGGTCAAAAGTTGACCTTTGACTGGTCAAATGTTGACCATTGACACTTTGACTTCTGTCCACATGTCATGCACCTATTGGAGAGCTGGTGGGGGCTTGTCCCCTGCCAGAACCTGGCAAGGAGGAGGGCGCACGCCACCCTTGGCGTGTGCCCAAGCTGGAGGCGCCCAGGAGTCCCTGTTGGACAGGGACTCCATCTCCTTTTTGGATTCCGATTAGAGTTCTCCTAAGAACCAACTTTGACTGGTCTTAGGCACCATCTAAGGAGGAATCCAAGGGACTCTATTCCCACCAATCAGATTTAGATCTGATTTCACAAAGGGTTGTGATTGGTTGGGAAGAAGAGGAGTTGGATCACAGATAGTCTATAAATAAGACCCTGCGCCCAACTCAAAGAAGGATCTGAATTAGAGAATCCCATGCCCCAAGGCCTCCTCTCCCCTCTTCCTCCATGCCAAATCCACCTTCTCCCTCTCCTCTCCACGTCCAAAGAGGTTTGGATTCTTGGTTGGTGCAATCCAGACGAGAGAAAGGCGACTGAAAGCTAGAAGGCTGCGCTGCTGCAAAGGACAACTGCTGATCTTCAAAAGGTAGTTTTGAAGATCCTCCAGATCAGATCCAGATCTAATTTTTGGAGACGTGATAGAGAAGAAGAGGATCTCCTAGATCCAGCCCGAGTGGATACTGGTAGAGGCCAGGCACTTGCGTGGCTAGATCCAGAACCTTCCGCTGCTTACAGGATCATCAACGGGTAATAGGATTACCCAACATCAAGATAAATTAAATTTGATTTAATTTATTTAGATTTTATTTTTATTATTAAAATAATAAAGAATCAGATCTAAAATATCCTAGATCTGATTAGGATCAAAGAGAAAAAATTTTTGAAATATATCTCTTGATCTGATCAGATCTGAACGAACCTGGATCGGAAAATCAGGATTTTCCTTCAACTGGTATCAGAGCCAAGGTTCTAAAAGTGTTTAGATCTGATTTTAAATTTATTTTAATTAAAAAATAAGTGATTTTAGATGTCACATGAGATGTGATCAGATCTAAAATTAGAAAAAATTAAAATTAAATGATTTGGATCTAAGATTAGAAAATATGCATGACTAGTTCTAAAATAGAATAGTTCTATAGAATAGTCTTGCATGTTTTGATTTAATTGATTAAATCATATTTTAGATCTATTTATTTACTATTTTTTGATATTATAATTATTATAATAACATCTAAAAAATAGTAAATAAAAATTATTTAATTTTAAACATCATATGAGATATGATTGATGCATGTCTAGACTAGTTGTAGAATAGTTCTACATAATTGTCTAGATTAGAATTTATTTTGATTAAGATCAATTTAAATCTAATTTTTTAGATTATTATGAGATAATTTAGATCTGAAAATATGCATGATTCGATACATGAGATGTATGCAAAATATGCCATGATTAGATCTAATTTGTATATGAGATATATGATATAGATCTAAAACTGTTTTGTAGTATTGCATGTTCCTGATTAAGGCGTTCCTCTTGGCCGTCCGATCATAAGAATGAAGAAGGGTTTAAAGGCCCTCTCCTTCCATTCGATGGGGTGTTCTTATGATGTGTAGGGGTGCTGCGCGTTCGTCCTTAATCAGAAATCCAAAACTTACTTTCTGCAAAACCCTAGATCCTGAAACCCTAGGATTTATTGTGCATATTTTGTTTATGAACCCTACTTAATTAAGAATTAAGATTATGGAATATTAATTAGATCTAAAATTAAGAATTTTCAGATCTAAGACATATTCATAATACTGGGTTCGGGCTTGGGTAGCTCAATTAGGTCTAAGCGGTTGATCAAACCGAATCAAGAGTTGGTTAGATGGGATCAACAATGCTTAAATTGACCAGCCTAATAGGATTAAGTCTGGGTCAAGATCGAGTCACGATCAAGCAAGACCTAATTAGGCTCAGAGGCTAGAGTCTGGATTGTAGGCTAACCCAATTGGTTCTGGCTCAATAATTTGGTGTCTAAGGTAAGTTTGGCACATACGATCGACTGTTTTTAATTGGAAGCTACTCGACCTGAATGCATTCTTGTACGAGTTAATGGCATATTCCTTCCACCGGTCTCACTTACCTGGCCATATCTGTTGACACAGTTCTGATCTGAGGTGGTCAATAATCCGAGCTAACCCATGCCACTAGGTTAGTCATAATTGTTATGACTATGATCAAGTCTAGTTTAATGAGACCTGAATCAATTCTCCCTAAGAAAAGATTAAGTCTGAGGTCTTCCACCATTGTAGATGTGCGGGCCCTTCCCGGGGTTGATTGTTCTCGGCTGGATACAGTGGCTCAGTTGCACCGGAAAAGATGCAACCATGTCTATTAGGCATTGGATGCTATGGGCTGGAGGATGAGTTGGGCTCAATATTTTGGATACGGTGAGAGACTCAATTAGGAATCCAGTCTATGCAAATGGTGGGTCTGACTTAACTAAGGAGTGGATCAATATTTCGGATACGGTGAGATTCATGAATTAGAGACCAAGTTTGGGTGCACCATGATTAGAGAATCATTGAACAAGAGTTGTTCACTCATTGGCTAACCCATCACCAATAACTGTTAGGTGAGGTGATGAGTCAGTTGGTGAGACCGCACCACCCACTAGAAATCATTAATCATGGAGATTTTCGCATCTCTACAGAGGGAGTGTAGGGATCCGAGAAAATAGTGGGAGCTAATTTGTTTAAAAATAAAATCCCTAAATAAATTGGTCAAGTCATAATTACAGTATCTAACTAGAATCTTTGACTCTCTACAGGAAAATGTCTGCGTCCAACCCATTAGCACGTATCCTGGACACACATAGACTGACTGGACCCAATTATAAAGATTGGCTCAGGAACTACAAAATTATTTTGGGTTTCAGAGAAGTTAACCCATGTTTTGGACCAGGACCCTCCCACCTTACCAGCTCGTCCATCCACTGAACAGAGAGCATCTCTGGAAAAATGGATAGACGAAGATAATAAGGCCAGATATTACATGTTGGGCTCGATGTCTGATGAGCTCCAGCGCCAACATGAAGATATCGGGACTGCTCGCCAAATGTTGGCTCACCTGCAGGAGATGTTTGGTGAACAGAGTCGCGCAGCCAAAGTATCAAGTCACGAAATGACTTTTTAAGGCTAAGATGCGTGATGGGCAGTCAGTCCAAGATCACTGTCTGATGATGATCAAGGACATGGAAGAGCTTGAGAAGCTCGGTGTGAAGTTAGACTTGGATCTGCAGAATGATATTATTCTGCAATCCTTGACTGATGCATATGGGCAATTCATCATGAATTACCACATGCATAAACTTCAAAATTCCTTGGCCGAATTAATGAATATGCTGGTTACCGCTGAGCTTTCTATGAAAGGTTCTAAAGGCTCAGTTCTTGCTATGGAATGGACTTCTTCCAAAAGAAAGTCTTATGGAAAGAAAAAGAAGTCTGTGAAAAAGCAAAAGGTGGAAGGAGCAAAGAAGAAGAAGGCAGAGCCGAAGAATGAAAGGCCGATGCAAAGGAAAGTGTTTCCATTGCAACAGCGACGGCCATTGGAAGCGGAACTGCCCTACTTACCTGGCCACCCTGAAGAACAAGAAGGAAGGTCCTTCTGGAGGTATGCTCGTTATTGAGTCTAACCTTACGGTTTCTTCTGCATCCAGTTGGGTGCTTGACTCTGGTTCTAGTGCTCATCTGTGCACTTCCATGCAGGGTCTTGAGGATAGCAGGAGGCTGAGGGATGGAGACATGATCCTACGCATCGGTAATGGAGCAAGAGTTGCTGCAGTAGGTGTGGAACATACCCTCTTCGATTACCATCTGGTTTAGACTTAGTTTTGAAAGACTGTTATTATGTGCCTGCAGCTAGCAGGAATTTGATTTCTGTTTCATGCTTAGCACTAGAAGGCTATGTGATTACCTTCTTTAAGGACCATTGTAACATTCTTTATGAAAGAAATAAAATTGCAAATGGTTTTCTTATTAATGGTCTTTATCAGCTACATATTGATGTACCTGTTCTAACTATCGAGCAAAACGTGAATGCCAAACGACCTAGGGATAGTCCAAATGATAGATATCTATGGCACCTGAGATTAGGTCATATAGCAGAAGATAGGATCAACAAATTGGAGAAAAATGGGCTATTGAGTCCATTGACTTTCGAGTCATATCCAACTTGTGAATCTTGTCTTCAAGGCAAAATGACTAAACTCCCTTTTGTAGGACATGGGGAAAGGGCCACAGATCTCCTTGCCCTAGTACATACTGATGTGTGCGGCCCATTTGATGTGCCGGCTAGAGGCAATTTTGTCTACTTCATTACCTTTACCGATGATCTGTCTAGGTATGGGTATGTGTATCTTATGAGACACAAGTCTGAAGCTTTTGAAAAGTTCAAAGAATTCAGACATGAAGTAGAAAAATAAACTGGAAAAGCCATTAAGGTTCTTCGATCAGATCGAGGAGGTGAATACCTTAGCCGAAAATTCCTAGACTATCTCAAGGAAAATGGCATAGTCTCTCAATGGACTCCACCAGGAACACCTCAACTCAACGGGATTTCAGAATGGAGAAATCGGACTCTATTGGATATGGTTCGATCCATGATGAGCTTCACAGACCTCCCTGATTTTCTTTGGGGACATTCATTGTTAACTTCAATTTATCTACTGAATAGGGTTCCCTCTAAAGACCGTTCCTACCACACCGTATGAGATATGGCACGGTAAGAAACCAAGTCTGAGTCATCTCAGAATTTGGGGTTGTCCGGCTCATGTCAAAAGACAACAAGCGGACAAGTTAGAGTTTAGGTCCTTTCAGAGCTCGATTCATAGGATATCCTAAAGAGTCATTAGGATACTATTTCTACATTCCAGAAGACCACAATGTGATTGTGAGTCGACATGCCATCTTTCTTGAAAAATAGTTTATTCAAGATAGCGGCATTGGAAAGCAGATTAAGCTTGATGAGAAAGTCTCACAAGTACAACGAGCTAAGGACCAATTGGAACCAAATCAGGTTGAGCCAATAAGAACACTACCTCCTCCACCTCGTAGATCGGAAAGAGTTTTCCATCCCCCTGAAAGATACTTAGGTATTATTTCAGAGGAAGTAGAGAAAATGTTCCTCGTAGGTAATGGTGCTCATGGTGATGATCCCAAAACCTACAACGAGGCGATATCAGATATCGACTCCGAGAAATGGCTAGAGGCAATGCAGTCAGAAATTGACTCGATGCACTCAAACCAAGTCTGGACCTTGGTAGATCCACCAGAAGGTATAGTACCTATTGGGTGTAAATGGATCTTCAAGAGAAAGATTGGTGCAGATGGGAATGTGGAGACATTCAAGGCTAGACTAGTGGCAAAAGGTTATAGTCAACGCGAAGGCATTGACTATCAGGATACCTTTTCCCCAGTGGCTATGCTAAAATCCATCCGCACATTGCTTGCCATTGCAGCCTATTTCGATTATGAAATATGGCAAATGGACGTGAAAATGGCATTCTTAAATGGATATCTTGAGGAAGATATCTATATGGAACAGCCGCTAGGTTTCACATCCAGTGATACTGATCACAAGGTTTGCAAGCTGCAAAGGTCCATATATGGACTTAAGCAAGCATCTCGGAGCTGGAACACTCGTTTCAATGATGTGATCAAAAAGTTTGGTTTCATCAAAAATGAAGAGGAACCATGTGTTTTCAAAAAGGTCAGTGGAAGCTGCTTGTTTTCTTCTCGTTATTGTACGTGAATGATCATTCCTTCTATTCGGAATGATGTTCCCATGGATGACGACAGTCAAATTATGGTATTCCAAGGGAATTCTCCATGAAGACCTAGGGAAGAATCCTTTTATTCTTAGGAATTAAGGATTTGGGATTAGGGATTAGAGTGCGAATAGGATGCGTGTAGAGACTTCATAGAAGGAGATGTACATAGAGGAAGTACTTAAAGAAGTTTAGTATGGAAAACGTCTATAGAGGGGATTGTAATATCCCTTTGATCATATTTCATCGTCCAAAGATGTCCCTAGCAACACTGAGAGAAATAGAACGCATATGAGCATAGATCCCTTCTTATGCTTTCCTGCAATCGAGGCGAGCCTCGATTATGCCATGCTATGATACTACGACCTGTATATAGCCGCGATGCTTGTTGTAGTGTTGTACAAGCAGATATTCAGTCTAGAATCCAATTTGAGATGAAATGGGGTAATTACTTCGAGTACCTGTGAAATATAGCCTTAAGTTACTTGAGAAGAACTAAGAATGATAGATTGGTCTTGTGTAAACGGAGAATCCAAGTCCTAAGGAAGTACACAGACTCAAGAATTCATCCTAATTAGATGATGATCAAAGTCGACATCTAGGAGTCTGTATGTGTCAATGTCGGTTGCTGTCAGCTGGAAGAGTTCCAAGACAAATGGTGATAGCGAATTTCACCATGATAAGCGGAATATATCGCTGCATTCGAGCTACAAGGATAGTATGTCTGTGGTATTAAGACAGTTTGCTGCGCAGAACATCAAAACTGTATATGCAATCAAGATGCCAGTTCCTCTTACTGTGACAACGAATGGCGCCAAGCCCTTGCTTAAGGAGGAGAGGTCTCACCAAAAGGTCTAAGCACAATTGAGCGACGTATGTACGCGAGCCTCATTCACGATATACCTCAAAAGAAGGTGACATCGAGGTTCAAGCTGAGATCGACTCACAGATTAATGTGGCAGAACCACTTACAAAGCCGTGGACAAACAAAAATTCGAAGCCCATCTTGAGAATGATTAGGACTAAGACTTGTAGCGTTATTGGCTTTAGACAAGTAGAAGATTGTTAGTAATGTGCCCTAGAAGCCAGAATTGCTGAACTTGAACACACTTCTAGGGGCCAAAAATTGTTAATTAGACTATAATCAATAAAAAAGTTATTTTGCTATACATATGTATATTTAGTGTCTGTGATACATCCTTGAGTTAATGGTAATATAATTCATATTTAAGAGTTAAAATTTAAGACATGAATAATCATTATTAACTCATAAAATGCTCCCGACATAGGATCATCATGAGGATGGCGATTTGATTCTGGAAGTTTGTGTTTACAATCACTTTCTCCCTTAGTAGATGGAGTCTTAAGCTTATGTGTAGAGATACTAGAGAGAGAGTATAGGTACTCTAAGAGAATAGGGCACTTGAGCGTGACCACCTGGCAGTCTACATTAGGCAGAGCTCGTACTCTTAATCATCAATTGATACTGACATCGATGTTGTAGTGGTGTTGTTTGTTCTTTACCGAGGTGCATCGATAGTTTACCTTAAGGGTTTATAGTTGATACACTACTCGTCTCTTAGCCACATGGAACCCTAAGATGTAATGTAATGTATATGACATGTTCATTGTAGGAACTGGATTGCATCAAGATGGAAATCTATCTACCTCGTGGTAGAGGAGACAGGCCCTATGAGTGATCATGAGAATTAAGGTCCAGAAGCCATGGCCATGGCAGAAGAAGTAGATAATAGAAAGAGTTTCTATTTTTAGTTTTCATTAGTGGACTTGAGATCGAGATATTAGCATCAGTATGATAAGAAACTAGGTTTTGACGAGTTCACCTTAAACCCTAATCGTGATCGAAGTGCTCAGTAATAAGAACTGTATTCACATAAGATAGCTTGCACTAAGAGTTCACATTCAGCTCGAGATGGAATTATGCCATCATATTACTGCTAGGTGTCCTGTGGGACTTTTGGGAAGCAATTAGAATGATTTAGATATCATCATTCTAACGTGTTCAAATTAGAAGATTCTTCCACGAAGAGAGTTTCGATGAGTCGATGATTAGAGATCATGGACATCTCCCATTACCATAAAGAAATATCCATGAACCTGAACTGTGCGTCACACAAGATAAGGATTTGAATCTGTGTCATCAATGGTAACTGATCCAGTTCTCAATTACTGAATGAGATTTCAATTAGGTTCATAAAATCGTGTGCTAGCACTCGATTTGACCTCACGTTCTCTTTGCATCTATCTAAATGAGTGTGCCTTGACTAAGCCTATAGAAGTTTGATGTCTCATTCGAAGAGCCTTCACCTTATAGACTTGAGTCTATCCAGATAAAACAAGGATTGTTCTTATTTTGGTAACGAGAATACCTTACATTTATTTGTCTCTACCATTACTGCATGCCTGTGTGACTATTGCAAAGTTGACCTTTGACTGGGTCAATGGTTGCCATTGATACTTTGACTTCTGATCAGCTGTGTCCAGCTGCACCTATGTGGAGAGGTCTGCGTGGGCGCTTTGGTCCGCCTCCTAGTCAGAAACCTAGCCAGAGGAGGTGGCCGTGCCACCCGTTGGCCATTTTGGCCTCAAGCTGATCGGGCGCCCTGAGTCCCTCATTCCATTAGGGACTCCATCTCCTTTTGGATTCTGAATTGAGTCTCCTAGAACCAAATTGAACTGATCTTGTTTGCACCTACTAATAGAGATATCCAGGATTCTCTATGTCCACTCAATAGAAATTAGATCTGATTTCACAAAGTATGTAATTGGTTGGGAAGAAGCAAGAGTTGATCACAAATTAGTCTATATAAATATAACCCTGCGCCCAAACCAAAGAAGACGTTTATTAGAGAAATCCCATCCCCAAGGGCCTTCCATCTCCCCTCTTCTCCATGCCAAATCCACCTTCTCGCGCTCCGTATCTCTCC
>QRFJ01007656.1:0-20000 GCA_006176705.1 Cocos nucifera
TTTCTAAATTTTTTTTCTTATGATTTTATCTATTCCATACATTTACCTATGATAAAATCAAGGGATCGAAATTCCTTCGAATTCGAAAGTCTCAAGTAATAAGAAGAAGCGGAGAGAGAGGGATTCGAACCCTCGGTACGAATAACTCGTACAACGGATTAGCAATCCGCCGCTTTAGTCCACTCAGCCATCTCTCCCCATCCCCATTTAAAAATGGAAAATTTTTAATGTGATGTGACACGTGAAGTAAAGATATATAAAAATATAAAATAGATAAATAAAAAAGTAAAACAATTATATAACATATATAAATAAACATTATAATATAACTTATAAGTTATATTTTATAAACTTATAAAGATATATAAAAAGAACAATAAAGTAATATATATCTATATAGGATAAAAAAAAATATATATATATAGAAGAAATTTGATCAGGAATTCAATTTAGATAATGATTCGAAACAGATATCCCCAATAGAAAAATACCCTACTTCTTTTATTTTGTACGAAAGGTTTATTCCCCCGGCTTGGTTTAAGTACTGGCCGGGCCAGGCCAGTATTTCCATAGATTAAATGATTTAATAATGATTTGATATCAATCAAAAATACTTGTTGAAGTGTCATTTCTTATTATTAATACTTAATATTATTAATATTAAGTTAATATATTTTTTTTTATTTTCTTTTTATCAATTTATTACTTTTTGGAAAAAGAAACTGGAATAATAAATATATAAATATATACATATATATTTATATATATTTATATATTTATTATGTACATATATGCACATATATTAAACAATAAAAAGTATTAAAATGAAAAATAAAAAAAAAATATCAAATATTAAACACACATATTTATAAACGTAGTTATAATATAACTCATTTATTTGTTCAAGAGACAAGCTTTATTTGAACAATTGAGATCCAATTGACCCGAATTCTTAACTTAATTCATAAGTAAGATCTGGCAGTTGAAAGAGAAGTTGAAAAAAAAAAAAGAAACCCCATGTATGCAGATTTCATCCTTTCTATGATCCAGCTTCAATGATTCTTTCAGACCGGGACTGTCAGTAATGACTTCGTATCAAACGAAAAGAAAAGTATAATATAACTAACACTTTTTTTATGTTATTTAAGTAAGCTTTCTGCTCTTCGCCTATTTAAGTCCCCGGCGGGACGAAGCGTCAACGCTAAAATTTTCATGATTCTGATGCTATCTTGATTGCGCCTCACTCTTTTGTTCGACAAATGGTCCATTCATATACAATAATAAATATATAGCGGGTATAGTTTAGTGGTAAAAGTGTGATTCGTTCTATCAAAAACTTAAATAGTTAAGGGGTCTTTCAGTTTTTTTCATATTCCGATCAAAAACTTTATTTCTTAAAAAGGTTTAATCCTTTACCTCTCAATAGTATATTTGAGGAAGAATATACATTCTCACGATTTGTATCCAAAGGCCAATTAGAAATTGAATAAAAAAGATTGGATTATGGATATGGAGTCGCGAAGCATAATTTTTTTGGATTGGATTAACTCTTCCAATTGAATGAGTATGAATAAAGGATCTATGGATGAAGATACAAAAGTTTATTTCCAATCGTAACTAGATCTTCCATTTTTTTTTGTAAAAGGGAAATTGAAGCCAAATAGCTATAAAACGATGGTTTTGGTTTACTAGAACCATCAGCATATTGTTTCAGCTCGGTGGAAACCAAATTCTTTTCCTCAGGATCCTGCGAGCGGAAATAGGGAACGAAGTAACTAGACTAAATGGATTTAGTATAATCCCCCTCCTCTAGAGGGATCATCTAGAAAGCAAGTAGCTTTGGATGGATTCATACAGAAAAGCTAACATAGATGTTATGGATCTAATTTTTCTCTTTGGGAATACATCGATCTTCTATAAAGGAGCCGAATGAAACCAAAATTTCATGTTCGGTTTTGAATTAGAAACGTTAAAAATGATCAACCAACGTCGACTATAACCCCTAGCCTTCCAAGCTAACGATGCGGGTTCGATTCCCGCTACCCGCTCTATATTCTTTATTATATATGCCCTTTATTATACATGCATCATCAATTTGGATATGCATCCTTGTTTTTTTATTCCCTAAAATATTTTCCGTGTAATCGTTTTTTATCCGAACAAGAGAAAGGAAGAATACGAAAGAAGAAAATAGGAACGAAAAGCGTCCATTGTCTAATGGATAGGACAGAGGTCTTCTAAACCTTTGGTATAGGTTCAAATCCTATTGGACGCAATTTATTTCCATCTATTTTTTTAAATGGCTATACCAAGAAACCTTTTTTGAATGATTCGAATCAGAAATATTTATCAATGAGTATTCTTGTACTAAGAATAAGAGGGAGAAGTTGACGCTTGTTCCTGAAGTAAAAACAGTTCGATCTGTTCCTGAATAGCTTCCCTCAAAAGGGCTTCCGCTTGCTCGGTGAATGTCTTGGTAGAAGATATAATTTCTTGGAATTGAGGTTTATTCTTTTTTAAGTGGGTACGTAACTGAACGAGAAATTTCTTTACCTGTCCAATTTCTAACGGATCAAGATATCCATTCGCTCCGGTATAAATAGTAACTATCTGTTCTTCCACCGTGAGAGGGTCTGATTGGGATTGTTTAAGCAACTCACGTAATCGTTGACCTCTTGCCAATTGATTCTGAGTAGCTTTATCGAGATCAGAAGCGAATTGTGCAAAGGCTTCTAACTCTGCGAATTGCGCTAGTTCCAATTTTGATTTGCCAGCTACTTGTTTCATGGCTTTAATTTGAGCTGCGGATCCCACTCTGGAAACAGAAATACCCACATTAATAGCGGGTCGGATTCCAGCATTGAATAGATCGGCGGATAAGAATATTTGTCCATCTGTAATGGAAATTACATTAGTAGGAATATAAGCTGAAACGTCCCCAGATTGAGTCTCAACTATTGGTAAAGCAGTCATACTCCCTTCACCTAAACGAGAATTTGATTTAGCGGCTCTTTCCAAAAGGCGCGAATGCAAATAAAAAACATCTCCTGGATAAGCTTCACGACCAGGGGGTCTTCTTAATAGAAGAGACATTTGTCGATAAGCTTGTGCCTGCTTGGAGAGATCATCATAAATTATTAAAGTATGTTTTTTACGGTACATAAAATATTCAGCCAGAGCCGCTCCCGTATAAGGAGCGAGGTATTGTAATGTAGCAGGTGAATCCGCCGTTTGGGCTACCACAATGGTGTATTCCATCGCCCCTCGTTCCTGAAAAGTAGTCACTACCTGAGCCACAGAAGATGCTTTTTGACCAATAGCTACATAAACACATATCACATTTTGCCCTTTTTGGTTAAGAATCGTATCTGTAGCTACTGCTGTTTTTCCAGTCTGTCTGTCCCCAATAATTAATTCTCGCTGACCGCGTCCTATAGGGATCATCGAATCGATAGCAATAAGCCCCGTTTGAAGAGGTTCATATACAGAACGTCTCGAAATAATACCTGGGGCAGGAGATTCAATTAACCGAGATTCAGAAGCTGAAATTTCACCTCTCCCATCAATAGGTTTAGCCAGAGCATTTATAACACGACCCAAATAAGCCTCACTCACAGGTATCTGAGCAATTCTTCCTGTTGCTTTTACAGAACTTCCTTCTTGTATCATCAAACCATCACCCATTAATACAACGCCAACATTATTTGATTCCAAATTCAGAGCAATTCCTATTGTACCCTCTTCAAATTCTACTAATTCACCTGCCATTACTTCATCAAGACCATGGATACGAGCAATGCCATCGCCCACTTGAAGTACGGTACCGGTATTCACAATCTTTACTTCTCTATTATATTGTTCAATACGTTCACGGATAATATTACTAATTTCGTCGGCTCGAAGGGTTACCATTAGTGTTTTTTTTATTCTTTTTCGGAAGCAAAGGGGAAAAATAATGCCTAAACTCTAAACTAAAGTAAAAGTAAAAGGGCTAATCTGTTATTTCTTCCATGGCCCCTAGAATGCCAATATTAGCACGGATCGTACGGAAGTGTAACTCACTATTCAAACAACTATTCAGAGTTCCTAGAGCTCCTTGTAAGGCTTGTTGAAAAACTCGTTGTCGGACCTGATTAATCGCTCTTTGTTGTTCAAAATGAAGGGTTTCATTTTTGTAATTTTCTAATCGTTCCAAAGTGTCACAAGTAGCATTAATCAAATTTTCTTTTTCTCGTTCTATCTCAGAGTATCCATTCATTCGATACTCATCTGCTTCTATTTCTACTTTCCGTAAGCGAGTCCTGGCTTTTTCGAGCTGCTCAATGGCCCCTCTACGTAATTCTTCCGAATTTCGAATAGTACTCAAGATCCTCTGTTTTCGATTATCTAATAAATCATTTAATGAAAGTAGATTATCTTACCATTAATTTCACAACTTCCATAATCTCTTCCCGAACCAAACATGAATCTTTCGATTCATTTGGCTCTCACGCTCAATTATTTATTTTATGTTATGGGCATTCCCATATCTTTTTTTTTTAATGTAATGAGCCTACCCTCTCTTTTCTGTTTATATTCAAAAACATCGAAACTGATATAAGACCAGAATATTAGGAGGACTCTTCCGACCAGACAAAAATCTATAATTGTCAGCAAAGTTCTTTCTTTATTTGTATTTGTTCTTTATTTGTATTTGTTCTTTATTTAATTTAAAATTTAAATTTACAATTTATTTCTATATTTTTTTTATTTCCTTTTTTCTTCAAATCCAAAAATTCCTATTTTTTTTTACGTAGGTCGTCGATTCGGCATTGGAAAAAAAGAGCAAGATGCCCATTTTTTTAATAAATGGTTCAAATCATTTTATCGATATGAGTGTTCTATATCAGATAAATTACCAACTATTCATTTTTAAACCATTTCGGTACGTTAGTACCGGTAGAAAGAGTACCATGTTTTGCCTGGACTTCAAACAGTTTAGCTTTAACCATGTTAATGGTCTCACATTATTGGTTGATAGAGAATCAAATTTACCAATAAGTCACGAAATGCTATGGTTCTTACATATGATTTCTTAATTTATTCAGAAATAATTCGTTGAGATCGTGCACTTTTTTTCCTATTTATCCTATAAAATGAATAAAATACCATAAATAAAGTGCAGTCGGATGGATCCAACCTATTCTTGAAATACACAACTCGCACACACCCCCTTTCCAAAAAAAATCAATACACCAAGCACTACACTTAGATTTATTGGATTTGTTGCTAAAATATCGGTATTAAACCCGAAACTCCCGGCGGATGGCCAGTGACCCAAGGAAAGGAAAGAATCGGTTCCATTTTTCATATGCTCTCCTCTTATAGATGGGACTAACAAAGAACAGAGTTCTTTTTGTATCACTTCGTCGTCCCTTTTTTGATCGATTTCTTTTTATTATATAAATTTTATTTCCATTTTTTTTTAATGGGAGTAGATTAAATCTAGTAATTTAATTTGATAATTTTGAAATTTCTTACTTGAAGTTTCCAATCCAATAAAATACTTATTAGGTTAAGTCTTGGGTCTCATGTCAATTGTGAAATATCTCGTTTGTTGAAACGATTCCTAAAAAAAGTAAAAAAAGGTTTCCATTGTACTAAGCTAAGGACGCGAAGGAAGAAAACGAGCGGATCCAGTAATTACTCATCCTCAAAACAGTCCTTCCTTTCCTGGGGTATTGTCTCAACAAATAAATAATTGTAGGAGTAAAGCGTTGATATAATTAGAAGAAGCAAACAGCAATTCTGAGTTAATAAAATAAGAAAAAAGTATAGCGAGTTAAAAAAATAAGAAAAAAAGTATGTAAGGTACTTTTTTACATTTCTAGGATTAAACAAAAGGATTCGCAAACAAAAGCGCTAACGCCACGACCAGTCCATAAATTGTTAAAGCTTCCATAAAAGCTAGACTAAGCAATAAAGTACCTCGTATTTTACCCTCTGCTTCTGGTTGTCTCGCAATACCTTCTACAGCTTGGCCTGCAGCAGTACCTTGACCAACTCCAGGTCCAATAGAAGCAAGCCCTACGGCCAATCCAGCAGCAATAACGGAAGCGGCAGAAATCAGTGGATTCATGGTAAGTTCCTCGCACCAAAAAAAAAGAAATGGTTAATGATACAATCAACCAATGAATTTTTACTTAATTTTTTTTATCATTTTTTTTTTTTTCATTAAGATTTTATCATTAAGATCTATCTGATTAAGATCTATCGGGTCGAAATAACTAAAAACTCCGAATTGAAATGATAATATTACTGAATCGTCAGAACTATTTCGATATCTCATTTTGAGTTTCTACCCATAATGGAGTTTTTGTAAATACATATGTATACAGTTCTAGTTATTGCATTTCTTTGTTTCGAAACATTCTTTCATTCAATTCTTCTTTCCTTTCTTTTTTCTTCTAGATACTATCCTTGAGTTCATCTCTTTTTTGCATTTCATTCAATCCACAATCACAGACGAAACAGAAAGACTTATATTGGAACTATATAAATGCAGTGAACCGCAATCAAATCAATCAATAATATATATATATAGGGTATATAATAATATATATATATATTAGGAATAGTCCTATATAACTAGTAAATATCTAATATCACATATACATTTGTTTCTTCCATAACGTAAACCACCCGCATTTTATATTGAATCGGATTCTAGAATCATTCCTCGAAAGAGACACAGGGGCTGGACTTATAGAGATTACATACATCTAGTGTGACCCCCCCAACCCATCTTTTTTTTTACAATTCCGCCGTCTATCTTTTTTCCTACGACTCTAGGTCGTATATTCATACGTATTTGTATCTATTATGTTCCCCAACCAAGTGGATTATCTTGAATCATGCATGAATTGGGATAAGCTTAAAAAAGACTATTTCGAAAACTAGTCAATGATGACCCTCCATGGATTCACCTATATAAGCCGCGGCTAACGTTGCAAAAATAAGAGCTTGAATACCACTTGTAAATAATCCAAGAAGCATAACAGGTATAGGAACTACTGAAGGGACTAAAGAAACAAGAACAACAACTACTAATTCATCAGCCAATATATTCCCGAAAAGTCGAAAACTAAGAGATAAAGGTTTTGTGAAATCTTCTAGGATGTTAATTGGTAAAAGTATTGGGGTTGGTTGAATGTATTTTCCGAAATAACCCAATCCTTTTTTGGTAAGACCCGCATAAAAATATGCCGCTGACGTGGGTAAAGCTAAAGCAACAGTAGTATTTATATCATTCGTAGGCGCAGCTAACTCCCCATGAGGTAATTGTATGATTTTCCAAGGTAAAAGAGCACCTGACCAGTTAGAAACAAAAATAAATAAGAACATAGTTCCAATAAAGGGAACCCAAGGACCATATTCTTCTCCAATCTGAGTTTTGCTCAAATCTCGAATAAATTCAAGGACATATTCGAAGAAATTCTGACCGTCGGTCGGAATGGTTTGTGGATTCCGAACAGCTATGATGACTGAACCTAATAAGATAGCAATTACGACCCAAGAAGTGATAAGTACTTGGGCATGGATTTGTAAACCTCCTATTTGCCAATAGAAATGTTGGCCTACTTCTACACCCGATATATCGTATAACCCTTTGAGTGTTTTAATGGAACATGGTATAACATTCATATTGTCCTCTGACAGAAATTGAACTTCAAAAAAAGGAATTATTTTGATTCAACCATCTATTTCTCAACTCACTAACTTGAATCATTAATCGTATATTTTATTTACGATACCAAGAAATTACATAACATCATAACATAATATCAATATCCCCAGTACTTTTTTTATCTCTTTTTAAAAATTCAAAAATAGTACCGATCCAATAAATCTATGGAGTTGCCAAATAATTAACTAATCTTATTATTCTTAATGATAATCAACGATTTCTTATATAGCTAGAACGACCCTCACAAATTGCAGATACTAATTTGTTAAGAATCAATCGGATTGAAGCTATAGCGTCATCATTTGCTGGAATCGAAATATCTGCGAGATCTGGGTCACAATTTGTATCGATTAAACAAATTGTCGGAATCCCCAAAATGACACATTCTCGAAGAGCCGTATATTCTTCTTGCTGATCAACGATGATCACAATATCAGGCAACCCCGTCATATATTTGATCCCACCGAGATATGTTTGCAAGGTAGATAATTTTCTCTTCAACATTGCTGCATCTCTTTTGGAGAGACAGTTGAGTTTCCCCATCTTTTGTTCTGCTCTTAAGTCCCTGAACTTGTGAAGTCTCGTTTCCGTAGTGGACCAATTCGTTAACATACCACCAAGCCATTTTTTATTAACATAATGACACCGAGCCCTTATTGCAGCTGATGCTACTGAATCCACTGCTTTATTTTTTGTACCAACGATTAAGAAGTTTTTTCCCCTACTTGCTGCATCAAAAACTAAATCACAGGTTTCTGATAAAAAACGAGCAGTTCTAGTGAGATTTGTAATATGAATACCTTTACGCTTTGCAGAGATGTAAGGGGCCATTCTAGGATTCCATTTCTTAGTACCATGACCAAAATGAACTCCTGCTTCCATCATCTCTTCCAAATTGATGTTCCAATATCTTCTTGTCATTTTTCCCCAGACTTCCTTTTTTTTTTAACAAAGAGACGAGGTAACCTGAAATAAATAATTGTTCCGATGGAACCTTCTACGGGGGATTGACCGTCGATACACGACCCAAACCATTAATTTCTTTTAATTACTTATTTTATTTATTACCAATTTAATTACTTATTTTATTTTTTACCAAATCAATAATCGGACCAGATAATTGAAAGATAGTTAAAGTGAAAGAAAAGAATCTGCTCTTAGGAATCATTAAATCGCGTAAATGATTGTTCTGATGTCTCATGGAAATTTGTCTCATGGAAATTGTTTTGGACGTAAGAACAAAATAATTCTCTATGGTGTAACAAAATATCTCTTATTTCCAAATGAATGTTCTTGTCTTGCCTTGAAGGGTGTACTAATTTTTGGAATCCGGTACCAACAGGTATAATCCCCCCCAGAACAACGTTCTCTTTCAGGCCTTTCAACCAATCAATACGACCTCGTATAGCAGCTTTTGCTAAAACTCGAGCGGTTTCTTGAAAACTTGCTTCGGATATGAAACTTTGAGTATTTAGAGATGCCCTCGTTATTCCCAATAAGATTGCCCGATAACAGATCGCTTCGTCCAAAGCACGCCCTGCTCGTTCCGCTCGCAAAAAGCCGATTAATTCTCCAGGTAAAAAAACATTAGACATTCCATCTTCTGAAACCAACACTTTTGATGTTACTTGACGTACAATAATTTCTATATGTCTATTATGGATCTGTACCCCCTGGGATCGATAAACCTTTTGGATCTTATTAACCAAAGAGATACGACTTTGGGCTATGGTTAGCTCAGCTCCAATCAAGAATCCCCAGGGGATTCCAAGAATTCTTTGTATACGTTCGTTCCAACCTTCAACTCTCCTTTCTAGGTTCATCGATATTGAATCAATCGAACGCACTTCTAAGATTTGTTCCACTTTTGGAAGACCTTGCGTTATGTCACCAGATCTCGATTTTTCATATATAAATGTAACTAATGTATCTCCTTCGTAAAGTATTTCTCCATAATGGCTATGAACAGTTGCTCCTGGAGTGGCCAAATAGGGTTTAGCTGATCTTATAACTAAGGAGTCAACATGAACAATGAAAATTTGACCAGATTTTTTTACGTGTGATTCGTATTTGAATAGACA
Source organism: Cocos nucifera (assembly GCA_006176705.1). NCBI lineage: Eukaryota > Viridiplantae > Streptophyta > Magnoliopsida > Arecales > Arecaceae > Cocos > Cocos nucifera. The sequence continues at coordinate 9,808 of QRFJ01007656.1, forward strand.
TACATTTTCACAAATAAATTGTCCAAGGCTAATTATTGTAGATGTCTCTTCGCAATAATCGTGATGGAGAAAGCACCAATTCAAATGGAATGGATTCAAAATTATGTTACCGCATGGATCGGGATTATAAATCCTCCTATTTTCATCTATTAAACAGTATTTAAGTACTTGGAAAGTCTGTTTAAAATTGTCAAGTAACAAATATTTCTTTAACAAGATATGATTATGAGTTATTAAATAGTAAGATGAAAAAAAATTCGCTATTTTAGGGACAATAGTCCCTAAGGGACCCAGCAAATCCCTAATTTGGATTATGGGATCTGATTCTTTTGTCACATTGTTATTGTTATATTTCGAACCATTGAATGGACCAATTCGAGAACAATTGGATGATGACAAAATTATCAAAGATTGGCATTCATTATTTCGATTCAACAACGTACCGATACCAATAGTTCCTTGATGTTGGGTAAGTGATTGAATCTTCGCCTTGGAATAAAAAGGATTGATATTGGTGCGATCTAATCCATTATCGGAAATCAATACGGAACTTGCCCTATCATACCTTTTTCCGGTATACGAAATAGTGGAATTGACTAACTCAATTCTTATGAAATCGCGAATCAGATCATTTGTCCTTACCTCAACAAAGGAAGCATGAACCTCTTCTATAGAACCATTTTTTTCTTGGTCCCAATTCAATACTAAGCAAGTCCGAACTAATTGAATACTTGTGTGATAAATTCCTCGAATTGACTTGCCATTTCCATAAAGGATATAATTGACAACTCTAAGTTGGACATTATCCTTTTCCTGCAAGAGATCCCGAGGGAAAAGTGTTGCTAAATTTATCCCATCAGCTATTTCATATGTGACTACGGACCGAACCGAAACAAAATACTTTTTCTTGGTGGGTGTGATCCGTTGGACATAGATCCAATTTTTCAATTTTTTTGATTTCTTAGAATTTTTTTTTTCCGTCTCTGGTGGTATCAAAATGCCGCTGTGCCTGGATATCTTATCTCTTTCTCCAGGAAAATGAATATCTCCAGAAAAGATTTTCAGTTCAATACTTTTTTTTTTTCTCTCCACTCGGACTAATCCGCCTACCCGGCTTCTTGTATTTAAAGCGAGTTGTGTATCTACTCCAATGATACTATTGTTCCGGACCATTATGAACGAAGATCCGGGTAAGATATGCACTTCTTCGAGAATGAAAAAAAACCGATCTACTTTCTGGTATTTCGGACTAAATTCTTTTGCTCCTCGATACTCAATCAAATCCTCTTTTTTTATGATTGAATCTACCTCTATGGTCCCATATTTAGTAATTCCTGAACTATTTCTTCTGTATCGTGGATCATCAAAATAAGCAAGAATACTATTTCTACGTAAAATACCATTTATGGGTATTTCAATCGAAATACCAAAACAGGGCATTAGTTCTTTATCTCGTTCTTGATCATATTGTAATGGGATAATGAATCTATTTCTTCGTTTTTTCGCCAAGAAATCAGAATTTTCTTGGAGAATAGAAGGATATATGAAATTCCAATGACCATTGGATATGATTCGATCAGGTCTTGAATAGTCAAGAATTTCCCTATCTTTTTTACCAGAAGTATCCAACAATTTATGTCTTACTCGATGATTAGTCATTGAGGGGTCAAAGATATATCTTTCTTCGAAAGAAAAAGAATGAACATTCATTTGATCTTGATCTTTGTGGAGCGAAAAAGACACTATACTGGATCTGCACGGACCTCCTGCTAATATCCATAAATGACTTGTTTTTGGTAATAGATGAACATTACCATGTGTATATTCAGATGCATGGTGGACATCGGTACTCCAGTGCATTTCTCCCTCTGATTCAGAATAAATATGTTTTCGTACCTTCTCTTTAAAACGAAAAGTAGACGTTCCGGCACGAATCTCAGCAATCACTTGTTCTGATTCTACATATTGATCATTTTGAACTAAAATCAAACTTTTTGATGGAATATTCACATTATGGATAATATCCCGAGTCTCAATAGTTACATACAAGTCTATAGAACATAGAAAAGCAGGATGCCCATGACGGGTACGTGTGGGATAAACCAAATCCTCATTGAATTTAATTTTTCCATTAGAAGGAGCTCGTACATGTTCGGCAGTATCACCTGTGAATACTCCACCGGTATGAAAAGTTCTTAATGTTAGTTGAGTCCCTGGTTCCCCAATTGATTGACCCGCAATAATACCTACGGCTTCTCCCAATTCGACCAGGTCGCCGTGAGTGGGACTCCGACCATAACATAATTGACAGATCCAAGATGCACTCTTGCAAGTAAAGGGGGTTCGAATATATATTGGTTGTGCCCGAAAGGTTATGAATCGATTGACAAGTCCAATCCCAATATCTTGATTTCGAGCGGCAATGCATCGTAGACCCATATATATATTGTCTGCTAATACACGACCAATTAGTGTTTGGACAAAAATTTTTTCCGTCATCCCATTTCGAGGACTCACGGAAATACCTCGGATAGTACCACAATCCGTTCTACGTACAATAATGTGTTGAACTACTTCAACAAGTCTACGCGTGAGGTATCCGGCATCTGATGTTCGTACAGCAGTATCTACAACTCCTTTGCGGGCTCCGTAGCAGGAAATTATATATTCTGTCAAAGAAAGCCCTTCGCGTAAATTGCTTTGAATGGGTAAATCAATCATTTGTCCTTGGGGATCCGACATTAATCCTCTCATACCTACTAATTGGTGTATCTGAGATGCATTTCCTCTAGCTCCCGAAAAGGACATCAGATGGACTGGATTAGAAGGATCAGTCATCCGAAAATTAGGATTCATTTCTTGTCTCAAATATTCACTTGTAGCATACCATATCTCAATGGATTGACGTAATTTTTCTACCGCATGTACATTTCCATAATGATGGTGTTTTTCAAAAATAAAACTTTGTTGTTCAGTGTCTTGGACTAACCATCCCTTAGAAGGTATTGTTAAAAGATCATCAATTCCTAATGAAATAGATGTAGCAGTGGCTTGCTGGAAACCCAAAGTCTTTACTTGATCCAGGATGTGTGATGTATATGCCATTCCGAAATGATCTATTAATCTGCTAATAAGTCGTTTCATAGCAGTTCCATTTATCACTTTATTGTGAAAGACCAGATCAGCCCGTTCTGCCATAAGTACCTCTATATTCTGCTGAGTAGGATTCGACAATGGGCCTGAGTCAGTGATTCGAAAACTTCCTTTCCTCAATCTCAATCTTGATTCACGCAAAAATTAAGAAATTATGATACCAGTGAAACTGGAGAGACCCGAATCCCTACGGGCACGGGCATCACCTAATCTAATTTATTAGTTTAGATAGCGTATGAATAGGCCCGACAAAACCCCTGTATGGCTTCTTCTATTTCTCGATAAAAAGAAATATGACCAAGAGTGGTTCGAATGTATATACAATGGATTTCTTTTTTTACACTTCCTACTATTAGATAGTGCTCATAAATCTCATGATAAGTACCCAAAGATTCATATTGAACTTCGATGGGAACTTCTCTTGAGCCAATGACACGTTGATCTAGTCTCCATCGGAGCCACAAAGGACTATCTAAACTGATTCGTTTCTGCCGATAAGCTCCAAGTACATCATAGGAACTACAAAAATACAGTTCTTTCTCTTTCGTATACTTATAGTCATTATTGTCAACTGTATTATTTTGATAGTTTCCGCGATTATATGGATTATGCCTATTTGCACAAATACCTCTACGATTCCTGATCGTTAATACATAGAGTCCGATAAGCATATCTTGAGTTGGTACGGAAATGGGATCCCCAATAGCTGGAGACAAGAGATTTATATGAGAAAACATAAGTAAACGAGCCTCCGCTTGAGCTTCCAAAGATAAAGGTACATGAACAGCCATTTGATCTCCATCAAAGTCTGCATTGAAACCCTTACAAACTAATGGGTGTAAACAAATAGCGCGCCCCTCCACTAAAATGGGTTGGAAGGCCTGTATGCCTAATCTATGCAAGGTGGGTGCTCTATTCAACAATACAGGATGCCCCCGCATAACTTCTTGAAGTATTTCCCATACAATCAGTTCTTTTTCCCGAATTTGACTTTTAGCAATCCCTATGTTAGAAGCAACATGTTGTCTGATTAGACCACGAATTAAAAATGTTTGGAAAAGCTCTATTGCTATTTCTCGAGGTAATCCACATTGATGTAATGAAAGAGAAGGACCCACAACAATGACGGAACGTCCCGAATAATCGACCCGTTTACCAAGCAGAGTCTCACGAAATCTTCCTTCTTTGCCTTCAATTACATCTGAAAATGACTTGTAAACTTTATTATGACCATCCCTCATTGGTTGCCCCCGGATCCCATTATCAAGAAGTGTATCCACGGCTTCTTGTACCAATTTCTCCTGACACATTACTAATTCCCCTGGCGTAGATCTACTTGTTGCTAATAGATCGGTAAGAGTATTGTTCCGATAGATAACTCTTCTATAGAGTTCATTAATATCCGAACTCATTAGTTTACCCCCATCTGTCTGAATGATTGGTCTCAACTCGGGAGGAAGAACTGGTAATAAGCACAAAACCATCCATTCTGGTTCTACATTTGTTCGAATAAAATGTTTAGCTAATTCCATGCGTCTAACCAAAAAATCCTTTCTTCTTCTAATTTTTCTATCTTCCCATTCATTTCCAGTGGACCCCTCATCTCCTAATTCCTTCCATTCTACCAATGAATTATCTATAATAATTCGCAAATCTGAATCGGATAATTGTTCTCTGATAGCACCTGCTCCTGTAGAGATTTCTCGATTTCGAAATGTCTCGAAGCCTTGAGTAGTAAAAAAAAGTGGGATGGTGTATTTCCGGGATTGGATTTCATATTCGAATGAACCTCGTAATCGTAAGAAAGTAGGTTTTTTAGATATGGGCCTAGCAAAAGAAAAATCGAGATAGGTTCCTATAGGATTGGATTTCCCCCTTTAAAATCGGACGTGAAGGTTTCCTCTCATCCGGCTCAAGTAGTTACAGCAAAAAAAGGGGTTCTTTCTTATTTTGAAACTTTGTTTTGTTCGATAAAACCCTACCCTACAAAGAGCTACTCCTTACTCAAGTTCCCAGTAAGGACCAACCTTTCATTGATTCATTCTTTTTTTTTTTTTACTTTAAAAAAATTTTCTGAATTACTTATGATTATGACAAAATGGAAATGTGAAATTTTTGAGTAGTCTACTTCCCCTCAAATGATGAATCCCCTTAAAGGGGATACTTTGGGACTCGTAAGGGATTTACTTGTCTATATATCATTCCCTTCGACCTTTTAGGTCTCTACTCACCTCGATGGTTATGCCATGATGTCCTTTGAAGTATATATGCGATAAATAGACTCCAGTAACCATGCTATATATATTTGTATTTGCTTGCTTAAAGAGAATCTCTCTCTAAAAGAAATGGAATGGCTAATTCCACGAAAAAGTCTTTTTTTTTTTTTTTTTTCACGAGGTATAACTAGCAATTCCTATTTATCTGTTATAGAATCGACCATGGATCAATTCCCCTTTCATTTGGAAGTATTGAATATACCCATAATTCTGAGTTTCATGTTACTTTTCCCAAAACACATGTCAGAGCCGGGGCATCCCATTCAATCTGATTGGGATGACAGTTTCTCAGTCCGAATCTGTAAAATGAAAATTTTGATCAAATCACACATCGCAGTATACCAGGCCTTCTAATTCTTTAAGGGGTTTATCTAAAAGATTCGCGATATAACTAGGAAGACGTTTCAAATACCACACATGAGTCACTGGACATGCGAGTTTGATGTATCCCATTTGATATCTTCGTATCCTAGAATCAACAAATTCCACCCCGCATTGTTCACAAAATTTCGGGTCTTCTTTTTCAGCTCTGATCACTCGATAATTTCCACAAGCACAAATTCTACTTTTTATGGGTCCAAAGATTCTTTCACAAAACAATCCATCTTTTTCCGGTTTATTGGTTTTATAATGAAAAGTATAGGGTTTTGTCACCTCTCCAACTATCTCTCCATTAGGTAGGATTTTGTTGGCCCAAGCCCTTATTTGTTGAGGAGAAACTGGTCCAATTCGAAGTTGTTGATGTTTATACCGGTCGATCATAGAATAGAAATTCTGATTCATTCAGATCAAGCTTCCTTCCTATTAATCTGGAAGTTCTTCTCAGATACAAGGAAATGATTCAGTTCTAGAGCCAAAGATCGTAGTTCTCGAACGAGCAATCGAAAAGATTCTGGAGCATCCTCGGGGTTAGGTACTCTTCCTCCAACGATTGTAGCACCAAGTACTTCTTGACGAGCTCTAATATGATCAGATTTATAAGTAAGCATCTCTTGTAAAATATGAGCAACACCAAATCCCTCTAGAGCCCAAACTTCCATTTCTCCTACTCGTTGTCCCCCTTGCTTGGCCCTTCCTCTAAGGGGTTGTTGTGTAACAAGTGCGTAATGCCCACTAGAACGTCCATGGATTTTATCATCAACTTGATGAATTAATTTTAGGATATAGGACTTTCCTATTAGAACAGGTTGTTCAAAAGGATCCCCTGTTCTTCCATCAAATATTCTGCTTTTTCCTGGATACTCGGGTTCAAATACCCATGGATTTTTTGTTTGCTTACAGGCTTCATATAATTCAGAAAACACTAGTTTTCTCGAAGCCTCTTGTTCATATCTCTCATCAAAAGGTGCTATTCTATAATGTTTCTTTAGCAGATCCCCCGCTAATCCGAGCGAACATTCAAATATCTGTCCCACATTCATTCGTGAGGGTACTCCTAATGGGTTGAAGACCATATCAACAGGTGTCCCATCTTGCAAATAGGGCATATCTTGTCTAGGCAAAATTTTTGAAATGATACCTTTATTCCCATGTCTTCCAGCTACTTTATCACCTACTTTGATTTCACGTTTCTGTGAAATATATACACGAATCATTTCTGGATTATAACTGGAACCCCCCTTTTTCTGGATCCATCTCACATCAATAACGCGACCCCTTCCACCTATAGGTAGTTTTAGAGAAGTTTCTTTTGCAGTGGATACCTGAATGCCAAGTATGACTCGTAATAATCTATCCTCCGGGGAATACGACGATTCGTTCGCTGTCTGAGGCGTTAATTTACCTACTAAAATATCACCTGTTTCTACCCAAGATCCCAGCATAACGATTCCATTTCTGTCTAAATTTCGGAGTAAATGAGTCTCTAGATGCGGTATTTCCTTAGTAATTCTTTCAGGGCCCTGGCTTGTCACATGAGTCTGAATTTCATATTTCCGGATGTGAAAAGAAGTATAAATATCTTCATATACCAGACGTTCGCTAATTAATACTGCGTCTTCAGAATTGTAACCTTCCCATGGCATATAAGCTACTAATATGTTTTTTCCTAAAGCGAGTTCCCCACCAACTGTAGCCGCACCGTCCGCTAAAATTTGTCCCTTTTTAATGTATTTACCCCGCCGAACCTGAGGTTTTTGATGCATACAAGTATTTTTGTTGGAACGTTGATACATCACTAATGGAATACTTATAGTGTCCCCATTACTTGATAAAATGATTTTGTGAGGATCAGTATAAATGATCTTTCCCTCGTGTTCGGCTATAGCTGAAACCCCCGAATCTAGAGCCGTTTGGCGTTCCAGCCCAGTTCCAACAATGCACTTCTCGGACCGAGAAAGCGGAACTGCTTGGCGCTGCATATTAGAACTCATTAAAGCCCGATTCGCATCATTATGCTCGATAAAAGGAATGAGGGAAGCTCCAATAGAAAAATATTGGAAGGGAAAAAAGCTTCTAAGATGAATCTGTTCCCATGCAATAGTAAGGAATTCTTGACGATATCGAGCTGGAACAACCTGTTCTTCCTGAATACCCCGATTCAGGGCCAAAGAATTTCCTGCCGCTACTATATAATACTCATCTCTATTTGGTGATAAATAAACCACCTGTGCCTCTTTTGATCTCTGAGATATTTCATAAAACGGACTCTCTATAGATCCCCAATGACCAATCCTCACATGAATAGCTAAGGATCCAATAAGCCCAACATTGATTCCTTCGGACGTGTCAATTGGACAAATACGTCCATAGTGGCTAGGATGGATATCTCGTATCCGAAAACTAGCAGTTCGCCCCGTCAATCCTCCAGGACCCAAATAACTCAATTTTCGCCCATGAACGATTTGTGTCAACGGATTAGTTCGATCCAAAACTTGAGATAACGGGTGTAGGCCAAAAAACGATTCATAAGTGGTTGTTAATGAAGTTGAAGTTACCAAATTTTGAGGAGTCGGTATTAATTTATGCCTGATTGCTCCACATATAGTTCCTCGAACCGCATTTTCTAAACGAACAAGAGCCAATCCGAATTGATCCTGTAACAGGTCTGCTACAGAACGAATACGTTTATTTTTCAAGTGATTCATATCGTCAAGTGTACCCATTCCAAATTTCATTCCGATCAAATGATCCGCAGCAGCCAATACATCTCGTGGTAACAAAAATGTATTGTTCTGAGGTATATCAAGATTCAGTCTCCGGTTCATATTTCGTCGACCAATCCTTCCTAATTCACATCTTTGTTGAAAAAATTTCTTTTGTAATTCCTTACATAAGGACTCAGAAAATACCGGATCCCCACCTACACAAGCAAATTGTTGATAAAACTCCAAAATAGCATTTTCTTTTGACCCAATCTTTTTTTTCTCCTTATCATTCGGAAAAGACAAGAAAATTTCAGGATAACAAACATTATCTAGAATTTTTCTTAGATTCGAACCCATAGCTGATGATAGAACTAGAATAGATATTTTTTGTTTCCTACTCACGCGGGCCCATATCCTTGCTTTTCTATCAATTTCTAATTCCGATCTTCCCCCCCAATCTGATATTATAGTGCTGGTATAGACAGAAATTCCGTTATTGTCCAATTCTGAACGGTAGTAAATACCGGGACTTTGCAATATTTGATTGATCACAATTCTGTATATTCCATTTACTATAAAGGTTCCTAGGGAATTCATTAGAGGAATGTTTCCAATAAAAACGGTTTGTTCTTGCATATCTCTACCGGTTTTCCAAATTAGTCCCGCGGGTACATATAATTCAGAAGAATATGTGAGTGATTCATACACAGCATCTCTTTCTTTTATCAAGGGTTCTACCAATTTATATGTTTCCACAAATAATTTAAATTCAATTTCTTGATCTTCAATTTTTGGAAATTTATGAAATTCTTCCGTCAAGCCCTGATTAATGAATCTACAAAATCCCTCAAATTGAATCTGACTAAATCCAGGTATTGTGGACATTCCCTCATTTCCATTCCGGAGCATCTTAATCTTAAGTTTCCTGTTTATCGAAAAAATCCCATTATTGACTCACTATTTATTCATCGAACCATACGGATCGATCTAACAATGATGGAATGTATATTCTGTTTACTGAATCACATGAAATTTCAGCCAACTCCATATATGTAATGTAATGTTCTGGGGTTTACATATACACATATATTTTGTTATAATTGAAATTGAAAAGGATTGATTATTGAAAATAATTGATACTGATTAGTCGTAAATCAATTTGATTTTGTTATACCATAAAAGAAACACAATTTGAGATACAAATTTAAGAACCGTTCACTAACTCTAAAGTAAAAATAGTTAATGGTTCCAATTTGCCCTGAATTTTTCGGTCTGTGACCGGAAATCTATTTTTTCTCTTTTCAATAGATAAGTACAATGGGATTCAAGATCAAAAAAAAATTAGTAATAGAATATGGATGGATAAAAATATTGTCCATTTTGGATCAGATTTGGCGGCATGGCCAAGTGGTAAGGCGGGGGACTGCAAATCCTTTATCCCCAGTTCAAATCCGGGTGTCGCCTGATCAACAAAAGACTTGAAATTTCTTATTCTGCTGATCTAACTCGACAAATTCTTGCCCCGCAAGAAGCAGAGGCAAACGACTAGGCCTGTCGTGTCGATACTTGAGGTCGGAAATCTTAGTATCCAAAGGTTCCTAAAGGACACTCCATTTTTGCTCCTAGGATTGAAGAAGAGATTATACGAAAGACTATCATATCAAGACTTCCTAATTAT
>QRFJ01007656.1:27500-32500 GCA_006176705.1 Cocos nucifera
AGTATGTGTCCAGATAGCCCAAAGTCTCGATAGTTAGCTCTAGGTCTTCCAGTCAAAAAACAACGTCGATGAAGACGTATAGGTGCACTATTACGTGGTGGGGATTGCAATTTTCCATGAATTTCCCATTTTTCACTCAACGATGGAACTTCGCTTATTTTTTTTTTTGAAGATCGACGAATCAAATGATATTTCTGTTCCAATTTCTGCCGCTTCTTCTCCCTCTGAATCAAACTTTTTCTTGCCATAATGTTCAGTTCCTATTATTATCAGTTATTATTATCAATAATACAGTTCGGATCCTAGATGTAAAAATACAAGAAGGCAAATCCTCCCTCTCCATTGAAACAAATGAGATTGTTGCTGATACAGTACATAAAAAAAACGAAATTAACCAAATTTTCCTGATGTAGAGGCAATCAAGAAAGCTGCATAAGTGAATATATAACCTACGGAAAAGTGGGCTAATCCAACCAATCTTGCTTGCACAATGGAAAGAGCCACTGGCTTATCTCTCCATCGAATTAAATTAGCCAAAGGTGTGCGTTCATGAGCCCATGCTAAAGTTTCAATCAATTCCTGCCAATATCCACGCCAGGATATTAAGAACATAAATCCAGTAGCCCAAACAAGATGTCCAAATAAGAACATCCACGCCCATACCGATAAACTATTCATACCAAAAGGGTTATACCCATTGATAAGTTGTGAAGAGTTTAACCATAGATAATCTCTTAACCATCCCATCAAATAAGTGGAGGATTCATTAAATTGTGAAACGTTACCCTGCCATAATGTGATGTGTTTCCAATGCCAATAAAAAGTAACCCATCCAATGGTATTTAACATCCAGAAAACTGCCAAATAAAATGCGTCCCAAGCCGAAATATCACAAGTACCGCCGCGTCCTGGGCCGTCGCAAGGAAAACTATAACCGAAATCCTTTTTATCTGGCATTAACTTGGAACCACGTGCATCTAAAGCACCTTTTACTAAAATCAATGTAGTTGTATGCAAACCTAGAGCAATAGCATGATGAACCAAGAAATCTCCAGGACCTATTGTTAAGAAGAGCGAATTACTATTCTCATTAACAGCATTCAACCAGCCAGGTAACCATATGCTTTGACCAGCATTGAATGCTGGACCATTCGTTGAAGATAAGAGTACATCGAACCCATATGAAGTCTTACCATGAGCGGATTGTATCCATTGGGCAAATATGGGTTCGATCAAGATTTGTTTTTCCGGAGTACCAAAAGCGAGCATGACGTCGTTATGAACATAAAGGCCCAAGGTATGGAACCCGAGAAACAGGCTGGCCCAACTTAAATGAGATTTGATAGCTTCTTTATGGTCTAACATTCTTGCCAATACATTATCCTCATTCTGTTCCGGATTGTAATCTCTAATGAAGAATATAGCTCCATGAGCAAAGGCTCCTGTCATGATGAACCCTGCGATGTATTGGTGATGAGTATATAAGGCAGCTTGAGTAGTAAAGTCTTGTGCTATGAATGCATAAGCAGGTAAAGAGTACATGTGTTGAGCTACTAAGGAAGTAATAACCCCTAAAGAGGCTAGAGCAAGACCTAATTGAAAATGAATCGAATTATTGATTGTGTCATAAAGACCCTTATGCCCACGTCCTAATCGACCCCCCGGAGGAATATGTGTTTCTAAAAGATCTTTGATACTGTGTCCAATTCCGAAGTTAGTTCTATACATATGACCAGCAACGAGAAAAATAAATGCAATAGCTAAATGATGATGAGCAATATCGGTCAACCATAAACTTTGCGTTTGTGGATGGAATCCCCCAAGAAGGGTTAGAATGGCAGTTCCGGCTCCTTGGGAAGTACCAAATAAATGACTACTCGAATCAGGGTTTTGAGCATAAAGATTCCACTGACCCGTAAAAAGTGGTCCCAACCCTTGAGGATACGGTAATACGTCTAAGAAATTATTCCATCTGACGTACTCTCCCCTGGATCCGGGAATAGCGATATGAACTAAATGTCCTGCCCAAGCCAAGGAACTTACTCCGAAAAGTCCTGACAAATGATGATTGAGACGAGATTCGGCATTTTTGAACCACGAAACACTTGGTTTCCATTTGGGTTGTAGATGTAACCAACCCGCTATTAAGGATATAGCAGAAAGAAATAATAGAAAAAGAGCTCCTGTATAAAGATCCTCATTGGTGCGCAATCCGATTGTATACCACCACTGATAAACACCGGAATAAGCGATATTCACTGGGCCGATAGCACCCCCTCGAGTAAAGGCTTCTACAGCTGGTTGACCAAAATGAGGATCCCAAATTGCATGAGCAATAGGTCTTACATGTAAAGGGTCCTGTATCCATGACTCAAAATTTCCTTGCCAAGCTACATGAAACAGATTTCCGGACGTCCACAGAAAGATTATTGCTAACTGCCCAAAATGAGAAGCAAAAATGTTCTGATAAAGACGTTCCTCAGTAATATCATCATGACTCTCGAAGTCATGTGCGGTAGCAATACCAAACCAAATACGACGAGTAGTGGGGTCCTGAGCTAAGCCGAGGCTAAACCTCGGAAATCTTAATGCCATAATGCCTTTCAAATCCTCCTAGCCATTATCCTACTGCAATAATTCTTGCTAAGAAGAATGCCCATGTTGTGGCAATTCCACCCAGAAGGTAATGGGTTACTCCTACAGCACGTCCTTGTACAATGCTCAAGGCTCTAGGCTGAGTAGCAGGAGCAACTTTTAATTTGTTATGAGCCCAAACGATGGATTCAATGAGTTCTTGCCAATAACCACGGCCACTGAATAGAAACATTAAACTGAAAGCCCAGATAAAATGAGCACCTAAGAAAAAAAGACCATATGCGGATAATGAAGAACCATAAGACTGAATTACCTGAGATGCCTGTGCCCATAAGAAATCTCGGAGCCACCCATTAATAGTAATGGAACTCTGTGCAAAGTTTCCTCCTGTGATATGAGTTACCACCCCTTGATCACTTATAGTACCCCAAACATCCGACTGCATTTTCCAACTGAAATGGAAAATGACTACCGAAATTGCATTGTACATCCAGAATAGACCTAAGAAGACATGATCCCAGGCGGATACTTGACATGTCCCCCCTCTTCCAGGTCCATCACAAGGGAAACGAAAACCAAGATTTGCTTTATCGGGTATCAAACGGGAACTGCGAGCAAATAGAACACCTTTCAGTAGTATCAATACAGTCACATGGATCGTAAATGCATGAATGTGATGGACCAAAAAATCTGCGGTTCCTAATGGAATAGGTAACAAAGCTACTTTGCCGCCTACTGCTACTAACTCACCACCCCCCCAAGTTAAGCTGGTACTTGTTGTTGCACCAGGAGCTGTTATCCCAGGTGCTAAAGCATGAATGTTTTGTACCCATTGAGAAAAGATGGGTTGTAATTGTATAGCGGTATCTGAAAACATATCTTGGGGCCGCCCTAAAGCGCTCATGGTATCATTATGAATATACAAGCCAAAACTGTGAAAACCTAGAAATATACATGCCCAGTTAAGATGTGATATGATTGCATCGCGGTGCCTAAGGACACGATCTAATAGATCGTTGTATCGAGTAGTTGGATCATAGTCTCTTACCATAAAAATGGCTGCATGTGCAGCAGCACCAACTATGAGAAATCCACCGATCCACATGTGATGTGTGAACAACGAAAGTTGTGTACCATAATCAATAGCTAGGTATGGATAGGGGGGCATGGAATACATATGGTGAGCTACAACAATGGTTAAAGAACCTAACATAGCCAGGTTAAGAGATAATTGAGCATGCCATGACGTTGTTAGGATTTCATATAGGCCCTTATGGCCCTGGCCTGTAAATGGACCTTTATGAGCCTCTAAAATGTCTTTAAGGCCATGACCGATGCCCCAGTTGGTCCTATACATATGACCAGCGATCAGGAAAAGAATAGCAATAGCTAAATGATGGTGTGCAATATCGCTCAGCCATAGGCCCCCTGTTATTGGATCTAATCCTCCACGAAAACTCAGGAATTCCGCGTATTTTGACCAATTCAAGGTGAAAAGGGGGGTTGCTCCCTCGGCAAAACTGGGATAAAGTTGAGCCAAAAGGTCCCGATTCAAGATAAATTCATGAGGAAGTGGTATCTCTTTAGGATCAACTCCAGCATCGAGAAATTGGTTAATCGGTAAAGATACATGGATTTGGTGTCCCGCCCAAGAGAGAGACCCAAGTCCTAGTAACCCCGCTAAGTGGTGATTCAACATAGATTCTACATCTTGGAACCAAGCCAATTTTGGGGCAGCTTTGTGATAATGGAACCAACCGGCAAAAAGCATTAACGATGCAAAGACCAATGCACCAATTGCGGTACAATAGAGTTGTAATTCACTAGTTATTCCAGATGCTCGCCAAATCTGAAAAAAACCGGAGGTTATTTGTATTCCTCGGAAACCCCCGCCCACATCACCATTCAATATTTCTTGACCTACTATTGGCCAAACTACCTGGGCACTGGGTCCAATATGAGTAGGATCACTTAGCCATGCTTCATAATTGGAAAAACGGGCGCCATGGAAGTACATGCCACTCAGCCAAAGAAAGATAATGGAGAGTTGACCAAAATGAGCACTAAATACTTTTCGGGAGATCTCCTCCAAATCACTGGTATGACTATCGAAATCGTGAGCATCAGCATGTAGGTTCCAGATCCAAGTGGTAGTATCAGGGCCCTTAGCTATTGTTCTTGAGAAATGGCCGGGTCTGGCCCATTCCTCGAAAGACGTTTTTATAGGATCCCTATCTACAACAATTTTCACTTCTGGTTCCGGCGAACGAATAATCATTAAGTCCTCCTCTTTCCGGACAACATATACAAAGAAACCCGCCAACAGTCAAGTTTTTAGTGAACCTCTGAAAGATAGATATTTTATTTATGATTAGTCCTTTTCTTTCCTATCCCCCATCTATCTA
>QRFJ01007656.1:35000-39305 GCA_006176705.1 Cocos nucifera
TATAATCTATAATTAGAATTCTTTTCATTACCCTTCGGGGAAAATGATCCCACAAACAAAGGAATTGTACAATACGAAATAACATAAAACAGACTAATTCTAAAAATGTGGACCTTCCGCTCAAATTGTCCCATTTTGTTTGGACAAGGAGAGATATGAAATATTTGAATCAGATTGGATTTCATTACAATTTCATAGTATACCAATGAACGGAACTATTACTATTTCATCTAAGATTTCATCTAAGTTGAATAACCAAGGACTTTCTTTTACTACGGATTTTGATAACTCGAGAAGTTTTGATTTGGTTATGATCCAAAGAGGAAAAAGAATAATTATTCCATGATAAAATAGAGTAGAGTAACCATCCGTTTTGTTTACATGACGATCCATGGGGTAGCTGATGAGAGAAGTTGGTGTTGAGAAATAGGAAATTTGAAAGGAATTATTCCTATGGAACCATTGATCGGTCATACCTGTACTGCAATAATATGAATGACTCGCTATTCACTCGGTTTCTGGTCAATAATAAGATTATGTAGGAGAGATGGCCGAGTGGTTCAAGGCGTAGCATTGGAACTGCTATGTAGGCTTTTGTTTACCGAGGGTTCGAATCCCTCTCTTTCCGTTTCTGTTAATTCACCAACGTGACCGACCACAATGTATCAAATCAAATAACAACTGATACCATTATTCCAGCAATAAGACTTTTATTTGATAGAAATTCTCTATTTCAGAAATTCTCTATTCCTAATTACATTACTGCGGTACGTAAAATACAAATATCGGAAAGAACAAAAAAGAAAAAAAAATCCTACTGCTGATCCATTTGTAATACGTGAATGAGAAAAATGCGGATCAAGGCCCTTAGATCTATTTACTTCGTCGAAAAGAGGGCAAAATTCTCTGAATCTTTCTTTCTTATTTTCGTTAGGTTCAAGTCTGGCGGGAATAATATTCTACGACTAACAACTCATTTATTTTCAAACCGATCCATTTACTATCTATTATTTGATTTACTAATCCTTTATATTGGAATGAGTCAATAGTCAAATGTTTTGGCAATTCCTCGGGGGGGGGTGAAGCAATATAATTTTGAATCAGAGCTTTCGATCTTTGTTTATCCTTCGTAGTAATAATATCTCGGGGTTTGCAACGATAACTTGGTATATCCACTATACGACCATTAACTAAAATATGTCTATGGTTAACTAATTGCCTAGCTCCAGGAATGGTCGAAGCCATACCCAATCGAAAAAGGATGTTATCCAAACGCATTTCAAGTAGTTGTAGTAAAACCTGACCTGTTGACCCTTTGGCTTTTCCAGCGATATGTACATATCTAACTAATTGTCGCTCCGTCAGACCATAATGAAAACGCAATTTCTGTTTTTCTTCTAGACGAATACGATATTGCGATCTTTTCCCAGAACGCAATTGGGTTTTAAGATCACTTCCGGATTTAGGTCTTTTACTAGTTAGTCCTGGTAAAGTCCCCAGACGGCGTATTTTTTTGAAACGAGGTCCTCGATAACGAGACATAAAGACTCCTTTTTTTATTTTATTGAAATTTCATTTTACAGAATAAATCTTAAATTAAGACTGAACTAAAGGATAAACAAAGCAAAGCTAAATTTACTGAAGTATTACAAAGTAGAATGAAATGAATTCTATTAATATCCGGATTTTTTGTATATGTATATATAGGAAGTTGAGGCTCCGTTTTATGATTTGTTCTGTAGAGATCTAATTGCTCCAATCCATTTTTTATTCATAGTTACAAGTTACCACGACATAATAGATCGGTGATCCAACATTTTGAGAAAAGGAGAGATTATCAATCATGGAAAAATCGATAGAGAAAAAAAAAAGCCAGCTATCGGAATCGAACCGATGACCATCGCATTACAAATGCGATGCTCTAACCTCTGAGCTAAGCGGGCTCACATAACAGAAATAGAAATAGTATAACAAATAGAAATAGTGTATAGGAATTCAGGAAACTGCTGGATCTTAGCTTAGGGCTATTAGCTATTAATTTAATATGAACTATATAGTTCATATTCATAGTTCTATTGTTATATATATATCATTATATATATATATCATTAGATATATTAGTTATATCTAATATTATTAGTTATATTAGTTATAACTAATTACATTAATTATTATTTATACATTCTATTCTTTTTTTTATGCATTTTATACATTTTATTTATATATTTATACATTCTATTTATATTTTTTAATATGTATATATATATATGTTAATGAATATGTATATATAATTATATATATAATTATTAATTAAAATTGAAAATTATAAATTATGATTATAAAAAATCTAATTATTTCTTAATATAATATAAAATTTATTTATTTCTTAAACTTAAAGTAAAGCAGTTATAGCAATAATTATAACGTATAGCGAGCGGATCGGTCCTAAGAAAAGATAAAGATAAGATAAGGATAAAGATAGAATCCAAATTAGAATGAGACATTCTTCTGGTTTCATTCGGAAAAGGAAGAGATAGGACGAAAAAAAAAAAAAGAAGAATGAATATCGACCGTTCCAGTATTCCAAATCGCACTGTAAAAAAGAAAGGGAGGGAGAAACATATATATATGGGATATATCTATCCATATTGAATTGCGGATACATCAATGATAGAATCATTTCTGATTGAAACAAGGTTTATCCAATAGAAATAAACTGATAGAGGATCGCCAAAAAAATCAAATAGAAGCATACACTTTTTCGATATGGGAATCATTATCTAATGAATTCAACGGTTCCAAAATAAATGAAAGAGATGGGTGGAATTCCAACTGGATCTTGGTCTCAAATCAAAAGGGGATATGGCGAAATTGGTAGACGCTACGGACTTGATTGGATTGAGCCTTGGTATGGAAACCTACTAAGTGGTAACTTCCAAATTCAGAGAAACCCTGGAATTAAAAATGGGCAATCCTGAGCCAAATCCTTATTTTGAGAAAACAAGGGTTTATAAAACTAGAATAAAAAAGGATAGGTGCAGAGACTCAATGGAAGCTGTTCTAACGAATGGAGTTGACTACGTTGTGTTGGTAGCTGGAATTCCTCTATCGAAATTACAGAAAGGACGGCCCTATATAATATATCTAATACGTACGTATACATACTAACATATCAAACGATTAATCACGACCCGAATCTATCGAATATATATATATGAAAGAAAAAATTCAGAGTTATTGTGAATCCATTCCAATCGAAGTTGAAGGAAGAATCGAATATTCAGTGATCAAATCATTCATTCCAGAGTTTGATAGATCTTTTGAAAAACTGATTAATCGGACGAGAATAAAGAGAGAGTCCCGTTCTACATGTCAATACCGACAACAATGAAATTTATAGTAAGAGGAAAATCCGTCGACTTTAGAAATCGTGAGGGTTCAAGTCCCTCTATCCCCAACAAAAAGTCCATTTTACTTCCTAACTATTTATCCTCTTTTTTTCATCAGTGGTTCAAACAAAATTCACTATCTTTCTTTCTCATTCACTCTACTCTTTCACAAATGGATCCGAGGAGAAATCTTTGGATCTTATCCCAATTTGGATAGATATGATACCTGTACAAATGAACATATATGGGCAAGGAATCTCTATTATTGAATCATTCACATTTCATATCATTATCCTTACATTTATTAGATAAAATTTTTGAATACTTTACTTTTACTTTATTTAATACTTTACTTTATTTAGATTTAGTCCCTTTAATTGACATAGATACAAGTACTCTACTAGGATAATGCACGGGAAATGGTCGGGATAGCTCAGTTGGTAGAGCAGAGGACTGAAAATCCTCGTGTCACCAGTTCAAATCTGGTTCCTGACACATGAATAATATATCGGATAGATATTCATACAAATTAATCGAGACAGATCAGGATATATATTCGTTAATAGTCAAGAGCATGATACATACTTATTCATCTAGCGTATAGATATATACCTCCATTTTTAGAGATGGGTAAAAAATATATGTATGGTTATGGTAAAGAACTAAAGTGGGATTATGTTCCCTTTTTTTTGTTTCTTTTTTCTTTCTTGTTTGTTCATATTGTGCTTTCTCTCACTCAAAAAGAGTGCTAAGTCTTCATATATATATATCAAAAAAAAAGAAAAAAGTTAAAAAAAAAACTTAAAAAAAGTATAGAGGGGTTGAAGAATAGGAATAGACAGGATGCATTTCAGACACAGTACAAATAAAATTCAATCCCTTTTTATTTCGGAATTTCGCTTTTTCTTTTCTATTT